>JAZBGY010000181.1:0-93788 GCA_037414755.1 Lydus trimaculatus | reverse complement strand
CGCTCGAGTATTGGTGTTATTTTCATAGTACGATGCGGTGACGTCACGGCTCCCTCTAGAGAGCTAATATCCGGTCTTTGTTTATAAAACATACCGAAGAATAATTCAGTTTAGACTTCGGCTAGTTGGACTTGAAGAGCTTTACCTTAAAGGCGTGTGTCCACACGACGCCATTTAGCCGGCAACGTGGTTTGCGGGTACTGTCTACGCAAATTTGATTTTTACAATTATTCTCCATGCAACAAATTAACTAAGCTTAAAACATGTGTACACGGGTTGTAGATTGTTTGCAACATTCCTTTGATGTTTATTCATTTACCGCTCTCCCATGGAACAAATTGCAGGTAAACTTCTAACTTACGCTGCTGTCCACGAGTGAAATTTGATACAGGCAGCATGTTGCCGGCTAAATGTGTCCGTTTGGAGACGAGCCTTAAAGAAGCTATTAAAAAAACAACGAACTAATGCTCTTTTAACAGTCTTCCTTAACAATTTGCAGCATACTAATGACACATTTCTGTTATATACAAAGTGAGTTGACCTAATGAAAATCGACTTATTCTTCACAGACACATCAAAGATTTCTGGTCGTTGATTATAAAACTATAAAGATAACTGGATTTAATTGGTCAACATCCATATTTCAAAGTTGCTGAACAATAGCGATAGAAAAATATTCGGTTTCGCATTGTATCCGTATTATCACCACAATAGTAGCTTATCATCAATTGTGAAGTGTACACTGATTAAAAAATAGAACGAAAAAAACAAATGACCTTTTGGCGATGTAGTTGGTTTGTGTTTTATTATGGAAGGGCACGTTCACAACAACCAAGTCCCGGATACGCTCCACCATACTTTTTCGATACTCGTAGGCTTATTGTTAAGTAAATTTATTAGGTCATTCCGTTCGTGTTTTGTTACTGATAATTAATTCTCTCTCTCTATTGTTATCCATTTGAGAGTATTGTTATATATTGGACTTGTGTTATATTATAACAAATAATATAGAGTGTATTATACAGAAAGTCTTAAATTTGGCTTCATCATAGTTATACATTCTTTACGTGTACGATGCGAACTGTTATAATATTTATCTTACTTTCTGATATTACTCAGAAAATGAACAAATAAATATTGAAGTCACGCGCGCTTTATTTGATTTATTAAATCTATTTATGTTTATTTGATGCAATCACTGGATAGACTAACACTGAGTGTGTTTAAATCGAGAGTTGATAGTCATGATGATTGCATTGTTTCCGCTTACTTGTTCATCAACACATTGGTATCATGGCGTTAACCATAAATACTCGAACTTGCTTTATGATTTGCACAGTGCTCATAATTTGCAATGTTTGCGCATTCTAAAATATACTAAAACTAGATGTAAACTTATTTAAAACTATTACACGATCTTGGCTGGTTCTTATCTCATGCTATATTAAAACGATATATGTTAATATAAATTATCTTAAGTCTAATTTATTGTTTCCAGAAAAGTCCTGATTTAGATTATTATTATTATACAATGAATATATACACAAAATATCAAATTTGGATTGTGACCATAAATTCTGTAAACCTATAAATATTATTATAGTTCAAAAGGTGGGAAAATATGGACTATAAATAAACCATTCAACGACCAAAAGAGAGCTATTTGATTTGGAGCCCAGCAAGCTTTCACGAATATATCATTTTACGCTAAGCCGAACTTTTATGGCAATAAATTCATGTAATTCTATAGTTACTAACAGTTAATTTTATAAAAATTTTGCAGACACCATCGCTCTACGGTGAGAATCTATTTGATAATTTGCCAAATTTGTTATTATTCTTCACCTTTATATTACACAACACAAAAAAATGGTATAATTTTCTTGATTATGAGAATAAAGCTATTTGAAACTTATCCGACAATACCTTCTCCCCTAACACAAATTAGAATACAATTAAGAATTTGTTAGTCAAAAGGGCAAAATGTAAATGGTATGAATTGAATCTTTGGACTAAATGTCGCCTTATTTTAAAATAAAATCATTCAATTTAAAATCTAATTCGTGGTGGTATTTGTACGAAATGTAACAAAAAGGAAATGTTCGTTTTGTTTAATTGTACTAAAAGGCTTTGTACATTTAGGTAAAACAATCTAAAATCATTATATGCCTTTATCATTCAAGTTTTCTAATATACGAATAGCAAATACCAACATTTTAACCATGCTAGATTAACGTTTTAAAATGTAAGCAATACGGATTTAATAAGTATAAGATAAAAGCAGTTATTCGGGTAGTTTAAGCTCTAATTATTTAGAAAGTTTAACAACTTTTATTTAGTGTGGCTATTACGGCTAGGGTTTGGCCTTCCAGGCGAGGTTTGTCCGGACCCGACGAGCCCGAGTCGGATTTATGATTATTTCGCGGCTCGCTCTTAAAAATATCATAATTCTCTATTCAAAAAATAAAACTTTGATAATAGTAATACGTTTAAAGATTTGTCGGACAGTCTGGAACGAATTTTTGTGCAAAACCTTGGGAAGGTTCTCTCTGAATTTACACTCGTTGGTTTGATTGTCAGTAACGATTCTGTTCTTATTGTAAGGGGTGCGAGTGGTGAAACTGCAACAAATACAAAATACGGCGACAATAAAGGGTGGTGATGCTTTGACATCAAAAACAAACAATAAGATAGTGCGGGTGTTGGCGCGAATCTTCTGTAAGACTTAACCATCTAAAATCGGTTATGGACTAAATGTCGATTATTCTAAAAAGTTGACCGGTCCGAGTATTCGTGGATGGACTCGGTGAATCTGAATCCGGAAAAAACTCTAATTACGGCTTACATTGTAAGCTTAAGATTGATAATCAGTGGCGTATAAATATAAGAAAACTTCGATCATTTTTAGGTTGAGTTTTTAATCGAGCAGCGAACCTCAAGTATTGATCTTTCTAAACCTGTCAAATGAATCTTTAGAAAGTAAATCCAACAGAGTAAATAATTTACTCGAGTGAAATTGACGAAATTGTGTGTCTTTTTTTTTCTCTCAACAGACCTCCATTTCTTCAAGTCTTTTCAAAACACATTTTGTTTTGTTGTAAACAAAGCTTGTCATCTCTATTGTAATAAATATGTTGAAAGGACAAGAACGTGGACATTAAACGTATAACTAAGTTAGTTAGCTAAACTTATCTTTCAAACTAACCATTGTCCGTTATGTTGTTTAATTTTGAATACAATATGTTCGTAGATAGAATAGAGGAGACAAGTTTACTACTACTATACATCTATAGTACCCGAAAGACCATTAAACCGTAGCTTTTACGTCTCTAGCTTGCAAATCTTATTACATTCAGTCTTACGATATACAATTCTTGTGAAGATTGTATGTAATATATATGTACAAGAATTCAATTATACTAGAATTCTACCAGTTGCATGTTAAATTACAAAATTAATGGATTCTTTCAATTTTCAGTTGATGATATTACAACGACAGGATCAAAATTCCAGATTAGTAATCCAGATTTTGATGGACCAATACGTAATGTTACTGTGGCAATTGGTCGAGAAGCTATTCTTAGTTGTGCTGTAACCGATCTTGGTAATTATAAGGTAAAGAATCTTTAATAAATCTATCTAGAAGATAAAAGCAATGAATTATGAAGTTTTAAACATTTTCATTATTTGTGTTCAAAGTTGAGTTTTCCAATAACGACCATTATTGTACAAGTTTTATAAAGTATTAGCAATCGATCTGATTATATACCATAAGATTATTATACTTTTATAAAGGCAAAAATTTTATTTATGTACATCGTTATTGAGAAGTTTTCCGTGTATCTTGCAGAATTATTCATTATAACATCTTCAGATTCTGTACTAGTTTCACCATGAACAAACAATTTAGTAGTGGTAGTTCTGACAACAAAACAGTTCAATAATCGGAAAACGTTTGATAATAATGTTGTTAATATTGCCGCGAAACACAAATCACAACAATCAACTAATTGATAGATATGGAACACTATTGCTCCAGGTTAGAGCTTTATTATTGTTAACTAACGACAAATGTAAAATATTTTCTATCATTTATTGTGGTCTCAGGCGTCCCAAGTTTCTCTACAATCAAGATATTTGCTCAAAATTAATTATTGTATAGTCGTTTCGCCACTATCTACTAAACATCAGATTGGTGGTGTTTATAAATTAAAGGACAAGATTGAATCCGGCCTATTCATCTATAGATAAATGGAAGTTGGATTTGAATTAGTTTGGAATAAATTGAACTTTACCGAAACAATACCAAAATACACGTGTAGTGATAAGTTGAGATGATAATGTCTTTACTATAATTAACTATAATCATAATACACAGCTTAACTGATTTGATTTCAATTTCCATTTCTATTTATGCAAAATACAAAATCAACATCCGAGATAATCGCTAGCAAAAAGTTTGGATCAAGAAGATGAAAATCCTTTACAATCATCCATATTTGATTTCTACATCCACTATTATTTGAACAATCTGGAAATAATGAAGAGTTGACAAATTCAATGAACATCACTACAATGATGTATATGCAAAGGGATTATAGATAAAGCTAGTCTAGCAAAAAAACAAAAGATGAATTGAAGTGTAAATTTAGCAATTATTATACATCAACAGTAGATTATTTCAACTAAAACAGCAGATGGTTGACTGTTTTTATTAAATATAAAAGCTCCGCAAAAACACAACGCTTCACTTTATTTTTGGCTGAAATCAAAGCAGCTTCATTTAATCCACATCATTCGTTTCTTTCATTTTTATAAAAAAAAAAAGCTGCTACAATACAGAAACGTAGCAATAATATTCAAAATAACAACGCAATCTCTATGAATGGAATAAGTTTTCGATTATAATTGAAACGGTTGGTCTAATTGCAACAACAACTGTTTTACCGAAATAGATTACCAGTTTAATAGTAGATGTGCATGTTATTATAACCCAAATGGTAGTAATATATTCAATAGTGAAGAATTCAGTCAATATTTACAGTTACTGAAACTTGAAATTCTTCTTTCATAATTACTTTAGCATCAAACGCGCTTTTATGTCTGTGAAATGATGATTTGATGAATTTTTCAAATTTGTTTTAATGCTTTTATAGTTTTTTTCCAATTATCTTCTGTTTTAAACAATTTTAAAGAGTGCCAATTTAAGTAAAATTAATGTCAACGTCCCCTCTAGACTGATGACAGGAAAACTTAATTTTGATTAAAAGCTTCTCTCTTCCAATTTTACGAAAAAAACACCTACCAGTTATTTAAAAGTTTCTCTTTTTTGAATTTAAATTAATCATCATCATATATATGTTTGATAATTATTAAAATACAGTAGAATTTTAATGCAATTTTCATTCATTAAAGCTTAAAATATTCAGTTAGTGTGAGAACAACACATCTGCTTCTCCTCTCTGAAATTTATTATTTACTGTTTATGTTGAAAATGTGAGATGGTGGAAATCGACGAACGAACAAAGAAATCCACTTCCCGACAAGATAGGTCAGTTTATCTTCTAACCCTTATATTTCCCTAACAAAAAAAAAGTAAATTTCCAATCGAAGTTTAACTAGTACAGATTAGTTTCCTATTTTAGATAGTGTTTGGTTAGATATCTATTCTTCTTCATTTTCCACTTTGTCGCTTTCAATCTTTTCAATTTAAGCTACATTAATTTTATTAAATTCAAGTTAGTTTTGTTATTTAAATGAACTTAAATCAATCTATATTGTTACAATAAGGAAGAAGTAAACTAAAAAAGTTAACGAAAATATGTCGATTTCTATACAAATCTGTGTGTGTGTGTGTGTGTGTGTGTGTGTGTGTAATAATGTGCAAAATAAAAATCATTGACCTGTAAATGGAAATTCGCTTGGATGTTGAGGTTTTCACACAAATTTACCATAAAATTCTAATTCAACGTATGTAAAATGATGGAAATAAAATAGTAAAGATCCCCTTTAAATTCGCAGCTTACATTTATATGAGATACCTTTCGGAGAATGAGCGGACATTTTCGAATACCCGCTTACTAAAGTGTAGTTTGTCCACTGTAAGTCTAGTTTTGTAATTTTAAACATTCTATTGTGTTGGTCTGTTTCAAAAGTTTCTAAAACTAAACTGGCACAGTTGATGGAAAAATTCGTTTTTATCGCTTATCTGTGAAATAAGTTTCTCAAAATCTCGTACTGCTACAGTTTCAAATGAAATCCTCTAAGGTCGTTTACAGAAAACCTTTATTATGACCCAAATTAGTAGAAAAGTTGGTATTCTCTTAAGAGGACTAGGAAATCCATTAATAATAACCATAATGAAAGTAACAATTTTGAAATGAGTTTGGAAACAAACACGTTACTTTGCAATTCACGTTTTACAAGTGTACCTAACTATATCCAACGCTAAGCTTTACTAAGCAGAGTTTAAATTTAGATGTGGATAATCTGATAAACTCATACCTCTAATAAGAACAAAATAAATTCAATTTGCCGGTTATATTCATGTGCTCAGCTTAAAGTTAGTGCTTATTTTGCATAATATACTTGTATCCTATTATATAACCTAAGCTGGGCTTTATTAAACCAAATTTAAGGACAGTTATTTTATTGTTATTTTCTCACCAAAATGTACTATTAATCAACAATATAACACTACTGTGTAGTATATACCCACTATTGTCACTAGAACATCATTTATAACAGTGTGAAACCGCTAGGGCTTGAACCCACAATTCCTACTTGCCGGGTAGACGGCGTGCTCTCAAAGACACAGAGAAGTCTATTTAATCTAAAACTGTAGAAATACTACACATGAAATTGTGGGCAAACAACTAAACTAACGATAAGCCAATTTGATTTCAACATCCGAAACTTGACGCGACACTTAAACCACAGCCAGCAGGGGTTGTATTTTCTCTCTGGTTCATTATGACAAATCATCAAAACTCATTTCGTTAAGTTGATATTGTTTATCGAATTTTGGGCCTCTTGTGCAAATATCTATCTAGTTGATATAAGGAAACCTCAACGGTAGACACTTACCTTTACAAGCAATATCTATTATAATGTTGAGACTTTCTTGACGCTAATTACTGTAAGAAAATCTAAAGGTAACAAAATTTGAAATTCAAATTGTAATCGAACTTTATTTCGTGAATTAAAGTTCTCAAACTACGTATATAGCAAATAATAAGTTTTGAAACTTTGACATAATAACAATAATAACGACACTTAATTAAAATTTTAAGTGTTCTTTACACTAATTACTTGTTAATGGATGATGGTAATTTTTTTTTTTTTGTTACAGGTTGGTTGGATGAAAGCCGATGATCAAACAATATTAAGTTTACATACAAGAGTAATCACACACAATCCTAGAATAACTGTTACACATGATGATAGTTTACGTATATGGCAATTACGTATACGTCAATTGAAAGAATCCGATCGTGGCTGTTATATGTGTCAGATTAATACAGGTGAAATGAAGAAACAACTTGGATGTATTGATGTTCAAGGTAAATATTGTAGTTTTGAATTGAAATTTATTATTGTTATTATTGTTGATGATGTGGTTGTTAACAAAACTGGAAAATGCTGAAGGATAAATCCGGAAAACAAACGCTGAATAAACGTAACTGACAAAAACTGTAATTCTATCAATGGATAAAAAACAAAATCTGTTTGAAGTTTTAACAAAACGAAAAAACCGAATCTCTCTAATTATTGTTTTACACATATATAGGTACAGGTTTAGTCATTTGAAGCTATAGTTATCATATTTTTTAGAGAAACGTAACAAAAACACAAGGATAGCAAAATGGGCCTTATCGACAAAAGCGTTTCTAAAATGAAAAAAACGACCTGTATCTCTCAGAACCTATACAAAAATGAGCAAAATACCGCTACAGCTGAAACTCCGGAATGCATAGATTACAACAATAATTTTTCGTTTTCGAAAATCGTCATTTTCATTGGAAAAAAAATCGAATACTTTCCGATGTTAATTTTAGTTTACCTACTTTTAGAGGTCAGTTGCACTGTTTATCTTGCCTTGATACATGTGCAGACGTGTGCATCAGTTCATTTGAAATACGTACTTTTCATCTGTTATTGTTTTTTTAAAAGTGCGAGGGCGATGTTTCCACTAAACAATCGCCAGTACAGAATACTCTCTATTCTTGTGTTCTTGTTTCGTTTCTCTAAAAATATGGAAATTGTAGCTACAAATGGCTAATCCTGTATATATTTTTGAACCGTTTTATAATTGATGTTACTTTTATATAAATAATATTCCCGTTTGGCAGTATTTTCGATAATAATATTTCGAATTAAAAAAAAAATCGACTTGTATATTTTATATTTCTGTTCTGGTTTCGAGACCATATCGTAACTAATACAGTTCTAATAAAACTTGAGAGAGTGAATTTATATACGAAAGTTTTGGCAGAGAGTCTGTCAAAGACTTTTTAATATAGATTTCATCTTATGATAGAATTTTTTTGCAAATATTTCCACAGAAATACGTTCATTTATCTAAAAATATTTTCAATTTCCTATATAAGTTAGCTATTTTATAAGTTGATCTCTTATAAATTTTTTTTACTATTTTATCAAAACTATCTAGACTTCATATTTTTACTGTAATATAATTAAAGTTTTAAAAACTTTCGAATTGCTTGAATCGCATCAACAAGTCTTACTTTTTTCAATTATCATCGTAGGGTAATAATAAATTTTACCATTAAAGAAAAATGTGGACATAAAGTAAAAAGAGGTAGAAGCTATCAAATATTATGAGATTCATCCCAACTCACACTCTTTAGTTATTCCGTATACTGTTTTTAATAAGAATCCACGTGTTTTAGTTGATTCTATTTGGAAGAAGATTTTATGATCTTCTTAAACGTTTGGAATAAATTGGTGATTTTTGAAATTGTTTGTTGTGTGATGGATTAATACTAACACGCATGAGTAGGGTTTTGGTTGGATAGACATGCATCATGTACATATCAGACCTTTCTAAGGGTTTATAATCAAATCATGTCGAGGGCTCTTTCGTTTCCAAGCCATAATCATATTCTAGAACAACGTAAAACCGTTATATGCATGCATTTCATAAATATTAAACCCTCTAATATAACAAGAATGATTTTGTTATCAAATCTCTAGTTAAACTTGACGATATTATCAGAAAATAATCAAAATATTGAATAAATATCCGATGGGGATAGACTAAACACAAATCATAATATTTCAGTGTATATAGGATGAATTACAGGTCAAATTAATTGTTGCACAATCAGTGTACACTAGCAAAATTGTGATAAATCGTAAACATATGGTGTATTTTCGATGCAATCTGCATTTAATTATTAAATTAATGAATTAATATTCCAAACTCGCATTAAGTGATATTAGCCATGTTGTTGTAGCTTCACTGCATATGGATAGCCATCTTATAGTGAAAACATGTAACTTTAGCAATTACAAATGTAGTGTATTGTAGTAATAAGTAGGAAATAGTATATTGTATAACAAGCGTGGAAAGTGAGTCATAGCGTGCGAGTGAGAATGCGAGCCGAGTGCGAAAATCTCAAGGACACGGTAGACACGCTATTTCAACCAGAAAAGTGACTTCCATGCTGTTATTTCTTATTGTTCAGCAACGGCTGGCATACTGTGATTACGAATTTTTAAACATTTGCTTGGGAAATCACATTTAATGAAATCTTTACTTTTGACAAACAATAATCAGTTCAATGAACTTTACGGAACGTAATAAATAACCTAAATATGATAGATAAAACTAATCTCTTTTGATCTTTTTATAAACATAAGTTAAGCCCTCAATCACTCCTACTGGAATGAGAGGAATGTTGCTATTAAAAAAAAAATCCTATATGATCCGAGCCCCTTCAGCTGCAACGTACATTGTAAAAATTTATAGTTCATTCTTAGTGTCAGACAGATAAAGCTCAGCTATTGTGTGCATGTGTGTGTGTGTATGTATAGTTAAAGATTTTTCTTTTCTTTTTTTATATTTTTTAACCACATTCATATGCAAACATGCCAACACACATTTATATTCAGTTATTCTACACGAAAGACCTGGCAATTTCTTAAGGACTTTAGACATCAGGTGCAATGTGTCAGTCGTTGATATTCTTACAAATTCGGCTTATTGTACCTTTGCCAAAACCGTCATTCGTTTCTCACATGGCACGTAATACCAATTTTCTCTTTTTTTCGTTTTTCGCAAAGCTTTTTGAGGTTTTTTTTTTGCTTGTCTTCGTCTTTCTTTTACTTTAGTTCTGTTTAACTTTATCATCTACCATTTTGACCGTTATCGTTCGTATTATTCATTTTAAACAGAACTGTCACACTATACACGCATATAACGTACATATATAAATGGTCTCATGACTATGTAGAAATGGAACATTTCGCCACATACCATTTAACTTACAGATGCGCAACGTGATGGATCGAATAATGAAAGATAGAAAGGAGTATGTGATGTCGCATCAATAAAATGGTTTTCACCAATCGGGATAATAGCTAACCAAAAAAAGAAGTGGTTGTTCTATCGAATCTGTGTGTATTAATAGGAATAACATTTATCATTGAGAAGAGAATTAACTAAGAATTATTTCCAATTCCTCCATCTAATCCTGACCACAAAAAACGATTACAATTTTAGATTGGAATACATCTTGTATCTGTAACTGGATTAGTTTATTTTGAATAAAAGCAACCAAATTGGTGTGTTGTTGATACGTTAACAGTAAACTACAGAATCCCGGATCAAGACCAACATTCTATTACATCGTGTTAATAGACTGAAATGTTTTTTGGTATGAGACACAAAAAGAAAAACCATACTTTCAAGAAAATCTAAAGTGAATGTTTTTCCTAGTAGTTACGTCCAGTATATTGAACTTTCTCACCAAGCAAAGAAAAAACCGAACCAGTCTAGGTTGTTCTGAAATGTTTCCGTCTGATCGATTTCATAGATTTTTTTGACTAGTTTTTCCCCCTTTAATCTGAACGTTTTATTTTGTCCGTTTTACTGTTCGTTTTATACATTTTTTTTGTGCTGTTGGTATCTTTATTTCAAATTTTCTTTCGGTTTACTAATATTTTTATTCGATTTTAACCTGTGTTCATGTTTCCACTACAACAATTCAGTTTTATTTTATTTTTTTTTACGCTATTTTCCCCGGTGAATAAGTATAGATGTTGTAAATTGTGATCTACACTTTTTGTTGTCACACCAGTCACTTTTTATGCAGTTATTTGTCGATTGCAAGAGCAAACATAATGTGGTAGTAAAACACGAAACTCCAAAAAGTTCGAGCACTTTATGAGTTTATCTAAGGCAAAACTGATGTTATTAGTTATTAACGAAGCTTAATGTAATGTACGCTACCGTGACAATATCGCTATTAAAATGTGGTGTTTGTACAATATTGTTCTGGTAGAAGGAAGTAAATTTAAAATAAAACAATAAAAGTTCAGGAACATATTCTTTAATGCCCCTTGTCATTATTTATTCCACTATAAAGTTGTTTCTCTTAATTATGACAGTAGTCCAAACATTCTAACAAAAACATGCTTTATTTACCGCATATACCGTTTGTTTTTCGTTGGAATAATTTTTTGTCACGATGATAACGTTTAGCGCACATTAAACATATTCTTGTTTTACGTTTACTAATTGTGAAATTATACTTTTAAGCTAACTTTAAAATTATTAATGACAATATTTCAAGAACTCCATCATCCCTCCACTATCAAAACTTTAATTTGCTCTCAAGTTTTATTAGCCTGATTAGCAAAAGCATTGATTCTCTCTTAAAATACACCTGACGAGTTATATGACGCCAATCTTAAGTCGCTTTTTGAATTTTGGTGGATGCGCCGGGAATACTGAGTGGAATTTGAAAATTTGGTGGAGGCGCCGGGGGCACCGCGTAAAATCTGAAAATCTGTTGAAGGCGCCCCTTCACCAAATTCAATTCACCGCTCAAAGGACTTTACACGATACTCCCGGCGCATCCACCGAAATTCAAAAAGTGGATTAGGATCGGCATTATATAACTACTCAGATGTCACATAATTCTATCAAAACGATCATCTCTACTTGATACATATAGGTATAAAGATGACTCTCGTTTACAAACAGTAAAGCTGGCTTTGTTTTACAATTAGAATGTGATTAAAACTTGTTAAACATGAGTAAGACAGAAATCTTCATAAGAAACTTGTTATAAATTTTAAATTTATCGAACTCCAAACAACAGTGACTTTAAGAAGAATTCAACAACTTTTAATAATCCTTCATACTGTAGACTATTACTCCTTATTAGACAATTGTTAGACGTTCCACCTAAATAGATAAAAGATTAAACTTTACACTACAATCTAGACAATTCTTCTTTTCGATTAGCTTTTATTGTTTCAGTTCGCTCAGTTGAAAAAGAGACGTAAATTTCCTTATCACTGCATTGTTTAATTAAAGTTCATATCTATATTCACCATTCAAATTAATTTTAGGATCATTATGAAACACGTGTACACTTTAATTTGTTTACTAACAAGAATAATTAGAGATAGATTTAATAAAAATTTTAATTGGAAAATAATAAACAGTGAATCTGTATATGACTAGGTTCTGTTTGTGAAATGAGAGCATGACAGGATTTTATTCTGGTTAAATTGTTTCATTTCTCACCAAAGCAAAAAAATAAATCAATTCCTGTGGTCAATATTGAAAAGTGACTGTTAATAGAGTATCTGCGTTAAAACAAATCCGTATCCAAATAGTCCGAAAATGTATGTGGAAAAATAGAGGAAGAAATTGATGATGAATTCACTTGAAAACGTTTCAAATCCCACATATGGCGTTGACTTAATCGATTTAGCAAACTGATGTGTTCCAGTTTTTTCAAAATCGTACAAACTAAGGTGTGTACAACTTGCAATTGCTTTATCATGAGGAAATTTTATAACTACACACTTTTGGATATGACATTTGATGATAAATGTTTGTTGATATTGGTCCTATAAGTTAATCTATTCATATCGATTTAATATTTTGGAAAATGTACGATAACAGGACACTATCGTATAATTTAAAGTAATTGGATTTCTATTTTTGATTTTACAAACCAAATTCATCAATTTATCGATTGATGTGGAGAATTAATTAACGATTTGTTGAAAGACTTCCACCATTTTTTTTATTAATAATATGATTTGATTAAATTCGATGCTTTTATGTGTCTTGGTTGAAATTTCAATAGAACGTTTTTAATTGATCGTACTATATTTATAAAAATTGCTCGCACATCTTTACCAATATTCCAGTAATAACAGGCAAACTATTTAGAATTCATGGCGTGTAATTCACGTAAAACCTGACCGATATAATCTGAGCTTACCAAACAAAACTGAACAAAAGATTTGCCGGAAATTTTAACAACTTAATACGGAAAATTAACAGAGATTTTCTCTTCGTAAATTTTGCATTATTAAATGTATTCGAATTTTTATCATAAATTCTTGAAAAGGCCTCTATTCCATATACGATCCAAAATATAAATATTAACCATCTTTTAGACATGGGACTGTGTTCCTGTCTGTTTCGACTTATGATTTTATTATGGCATTCGATTACTAACGATGGAACATGTTACATATTCAGTAGACTATAGAAGGATGTTCTATTGATAGATTCTAGGGCAACAATAAAGTATAGAATTTATTGATTCACCCTCTAAATGGCAAACTCTAATTGGATTACGTTACACTTTTATCTTATGTGGGTGCCTGCTTAATCCAGCATGCCCAATTAGAATATCTATCACTACACAAAGTAGTCGAGAGTTGTAAACAGTTGTAAGTGATTGATCTTCAAAGTTCAGGAAGCCTCTCACCGTCACTCCGATGGCCGTCAAACAATCCCGATACTCATGTCTTTTAGCTCCTCAATATTCAAATTTAACTCATTGTGACAGAGAGCTCTTTAAAGACATAGACACAGAATCCTTGGAGAAAAAAAGATTCTGAAGCTCTCCGTCCGTTAGCTTTTTATGAATTTTTCGTCTATGTGGACATGCGTTTGAGGCTCGTAAGGCGATTCTTTTGCTCGCTAAGACCAGTTGTTTCTGAGAAGTAATCGACTCTGGAGATCATCATCTATTTTGTGTAAATTTCGGTTTGTTGGAATTTATGATTGCGCTTTATTGCTCAGGTTATGCTTTTTATATGCGCTAAAATTTCAATGAATATGTGCATTTCTGGCAATTATTGCTCCATTAAAACGTGCTGTACAGTAGACGGAAAAAAACTTTAAAAAAAGAAACAAGTAAAACGTTTTACGTTCAATTTGTAAAATACAGGTACCTACCCACTTGTAATTTACAACATCTGAAATGAGAGCATTCATTATAGTTGCAACTATGCATTTTCTCTAAAATACAGTGTATACCAGTGTGACAAATGGTATTTTTATTCAATTGTCGTTTTTTGGTTAAAAAAGTCCAACGTACTTACAACTAAACGCAATTTTTTTGGTCTCTTAAATTTTATTTAATTTTACACATACCTTATAAACCATGAAACTGATACAAATTCATAAAATTAATCCCCCGGTAATTTACAAAGACTCTAAACTAATTCTCATCCATATAATTATACGCATGACTAAGTTTTTGTTCATCGACAACTACCTACAGAGTTACAAGCACACAAACTACAAACTATAGAAACTGTGCTGTTATCTGAAAATCCTTTATCCTTATATTCACACCTATATAGTCAGATAAACGTGTTTGTTATATTAAAATGTTTGATACCAACATTTGAAATTTCAGTACCACCCGACATTGATGATTCAGGAACTAGTAGTGATTTAACTGTACAAGAAGGTGAGAATGTTACATTAAGTTGTCGTGCAAATGGTCATCCTGAACCAAGGATTTTATGGCGACGTGAGGATAACGATCACATTACGCTACAACCAAGTCCATATGAAATTCAAAAAGGTAAATATACAAACATTAATGATCGATTGACAGTAGATTGGGATTAAGGGATTTATAAACGGACAAATACTTTTTTCATAAAAATCATTTGGGAAATAATCTCGTATTTGGGATGATTGACACATTCATTTGATTACATTGTCTTTCTGGCACAATGACTTTGTTAAACTTCAACGATTTTGATGTAACATTTCAAAACATACCAAAATCGGATGATGTTTGTCATATAATGAGACAGTTTTGCATTAATTTTCAAAATATGCAAAATTTTGTTTGTTGAAATACGAATTCAACTTTTGCATCGAGAATTCAATAGAATTTCTGTGAAAAACAAGTAATCCATTTTGTCAAACTGAATATATGCTTTCAATCGTTATTCTAAAGATGATGCACCACAATTGCAATATCTTTTATATTTCGGATGGGTTTTCAGCAAATACTCAACTCTCATTTATATGTTTTTAATCATAAAACTTACACAATTTGATGTTCTTCAAATTGGGGAGCTTTCACGCAAACACAGTAAGAAGTTTCTAGTAGCTTTCAGTACTTACATTTTCATATACAAGAAATTGATGAGTTCAATATAAGTTTCCAAGTAAATTATAGTTGCCGGTATTTCAGTAGGAATTCGTTGAGCCGTTTTTGAAATGAAATTTTAGTAGTTGAACGATAATTAATATATTGTAGTGTTACAGTCAGTGGCTTATTTAAGTTGGCTTTTACCAAATAAAAGTTGATAATATGTAAACCCACTCACAAGCGTACTTGTAACAAATTGGATAACTTGTCAAGTTTATGGACAATATTGAATTGTCAAATTAAATTAAATGCTTGAATAACTTGTCACTAACTAGTCATGTCGCTTCATTGTGTTCACCGGGTGTGAGAAGGACGGAAACTCGAAGCAATTTCTTGAACCAAGACATTGAACAAGAACTCGTCGTATATGTAAATGAACTTTCTGAGGAATAATTTGTCTCTTTGGTCTAGAATTTGAACAAGTATTACATAAGTAGTTATTGTTCAAGTTCAATTCGTTTAACTTAAGAAGTCAATATTGTCCAAAAACTTGACAAATTTCCCACTTTGTGACAAATCGCTTGTAATTGTGTTTATACATTATCAATTTTTACATGGTACCAACCAACTTGAACAAGCAAAACTCGATAGTGTAATCGTACCCTAATAAACGTCAACTATTGCCAAGTTGAGTCTTGATCTTGATTGTGATTCAAGAAAAAAAATAACAAATCGAGATAAAGGCCGAGGTTGTTAAAGAAACTCGTCTAGAGTTAGTAAATAGAGTTTCAATCGTTATGTTGATCTCTTGTTCATTATTCAAGAATAAAATCGCCGTGAATGCCAAATCTCATTTATTTCCCATATCAAATAAGGTCCGGATGCACGCTAGTCATATTTCATTTTTATTACAATTTTTGTGATAAACTTGCTGGAAAAAGTATACTTTTCAGATGGGCGAGAAAGAGTACACACACACACAAGACATTTTCCGTTTATCTACCCTAAATAAAATTATCAAAATATTTACGTATTTACATATTCTTTTTTTTGTTGTTGTTGTATATTCACATATGTAAATCATTTTTTGCAATTGTTATTCCAGTTGATAGTTATAGTGGTCCAGTTCTACGTTTGATAAGAGTTGATAGAAGACAAATGGGCGCCTACTTTTGTATTGCCAGTAATGACGTCCCTCCTGCTGTTAGTAAAAGGGTTACCCTTTCAGTGAACTGTAAGTAAATACAAACATGTGTTTTCACTTTGGTATTTTTGAAGAATCTTGAAGGTTTAATTTTTTATTTTTTACTTTAGTGGTTGAACAAAGGGTGACAGAGAGAGAGAGGGGAATTCGTTTCTATATAGCTTGAATATAATTTATTGATTTTAATCCTAAACTCTTTAAATCGGCTATAGAAAAAACGAAAATCGTAAACATCTACGTATTCAGCTTGTCACAAAGCAAACATAGTATAAAAGAAAATATTCAACATTTGCCTTGTTAATAAGTTTTTTTTTTTTTCAAATAGAAGTCGTTTCAGAGAAAACATAACATTCCTTCAACTGATTGATTTCGATCCATACATTTTCCATTTCATTGGAAACTGAAACAATATGATCGAAATTCGTTGTAATATTTCCACACAGTTTATGCTATAAATATTGCCTTCCAATAAAGATGGAAATTTTCAATGTAATTTTATTGTTATAGACTATATGAGGGAATAAATATAGCAAAAGCAAATATAAACAAATATTTTTTATTGTTATCAACATTTGAAATGATTAATCGCCTGATTTTTATGTAAAACCAAGAGCATATGTGATAAAATTGAGACTTTTGTACGAGGATAAGCTTCTTGTCGTAGTTAAATCGAGTACTTCTTTGTAATTCTCATCGACAACGAAAATGAACACTTAATCACGGACGACACTACTTATTGCGATAATAAAATCATAGAAAATAGATCGCAAATATCATTTAAACACTAAGGTAGACTTTCAAAAGTCTATCTCAACTTGATCAACCTAATTTTGAGGCAATTTGATATCAGAAAGATAGACGGCAAAATTTGCTATTTTTGTAGTTTTATTGCCAAGTCGATCACAATAGAATCGATAGAGTATACGATAGAACTACCTTTGGATGTCTAGTTGTTAAGGCGCGTCTCCATACGGACAAATTTCTCGCGTGGGTATCAGCGCAAGTCAGCAATTTTGAGAGCTGCCCACGTGCCCGAGCAATCTGTTCCATGCGAGAGCGGCAAGTGAATAAACATCAAAGGAACTACGGGAAACGAAATACACACGAGACACACAATTACAACGTAATTTGCGGTGGCGTATAGTACCCGTGCACAAGCGCTGCTGGCAACGCTTGCGCCATGTTGCCGGTTAAATGTGTCCGTGTGGAGACGCGCCTTTAGCTACTAACTTTCCTCGTAAATTTCATGGAAATAATGTCGACTATTTCCGTCTAGCCATTCAAAATTAATAAAATAAAAATCATCACGTCGTTGGTAATCATTTAGCGTAAAAATTCAATATTAAACAATTTTTTGCTAATTATACAGTTGTCGTTGTTTTGCATTTCTAACTAATTGTTAGACGAAAAATCTGTGAAATTTATCCGCTAACAATTTTTTTTAGAACGGATTATCAAGCAACGAAAAAAAAGTTTAGCTAATTACCTACTACAGTTACTACACGTACATTAAATTAAATTGAATTTGCAAATGAATTCTTGATATTTTTTTCTCTGTACGAAACTCTAACAAATTTAATTTCATCGTAATTATTCTTTTTTTTTTTGTTTCTTTCTTATATCGTTCCCTTAGAAAGTTTTAGAGAAAATTTCAAATATCTGTGAATATGTCGCTTGGTTCTGATTACCATTTCCGATTAAAATATAAATATTAGGGGCTCTTTTGCATAATTAATAAATTTTCGGATATTAATTAAGATTTGTGCTTTGTTTGTTTTCAGTTGTTCCTAAAGTACAAGTTCAGAAATCTTTAGTCGGCGCACCGCTTTCTTCTAATATCAAACTGAAATGTGACATTGAAGCTTTCCCATACTCTAATAATTATTGGATGAAAGAAAGAGATGGTGTGATTCTTAATAGGTATGTAGGTAGACTTTGAGGAGAATTATTTGATTCTAAAAAAACCATGTGGGTGATTTTCTTACAGTGACAAGTACACAATACAGGAGAAAAGAACTGGTTATAAAATAACAACAACGTTGACGGTTCATAATGTCAGTAAGAGTGACATTGGGTCTTATACGTGTGCGGCATCAAATTCTGTAGGGAAAACGGATGCTTCTATACGAGTTTATGGTAAGTTCCCATCCTTTTTTGTATTTTTTTTTGATTCAATTATGATTAGTTCAAATGTAATTGGCAATTACTAGCATGAATCAAACCAATTGATCGAAATACAGCAATATATCTGTTACGGTAATTTGACTAAAATTTATATCAAACGTATGTGTATCAACTATCCATTATAATGCCAATGGATTTAAACGATTATGACAATTTCAATCTTGATAATACCACCATATCTTTGATTTAAATATAATTTTGAATATCTAATGAACAACTCAGCCAAACCTATATCAGACTTCTTGGATTTGAGCCAAATTGTTCGATAATAATCCGGATAATTTATTTGGTTAAATGAGTTTTGTAAAAATTTAATTATGAACAATTTCGTCGCTTTATTGTTTTTACCTCTACAAGTAATTAAGTTTATCGAAATGAATAGTAGTATGAGGAAATACTCTACTGTTTCCTCTAGTTTCTAGTTGTTCTTAAGTTGTAAGGATGTACTAACAATAAGTACTTTCCGGTCTTGTATAATGAAATCTGAAAGTTATATCACAACTGTTAGGAATCTTTACACGTTCTACAAACTAAATAGAGGACGAGCAAAATACATATAATCACATCTAATGCGTTGACATTGTCGTGGATTTCGTAGTTGGTACATATCGACACGAAAATGATGTTCGTCCCAATGAAACTGTAACACACTGAATTCCTTAGAGTGTATTAAATTTTAAACGACTTCATCACTATATCAAGTGGAGTTTCATCGTTTTCAGGAAGCTAATCTCTAATTAACACATTGACGTCTCAGTTGTTTCAGCATTTTGAATGTAATCATAACAAAAGGTACGATTAACAATAAAAAAATATCTACTTTGTATATGCCCACCGAAAATATATATCACTAAAGGATGAAAAATATTAAACGTCTTAGGGCCTATGCAAACGACGGATTTTTATCGCGCTGATTACGCGCATTCGTGAAACGTGTAGTTACAGCACGTAAAAATGACATCACAGCATTTGTATCGATAGAAACGCGCGTGAACCGCGATATAAACGCGCTGAGCATCACGTCATAATATAGCGAGAAGCGGGGCAGAGAAGAGGCGCGCGCATACGCGTATCCGCTGCAGTTGCAATTGTGATAATAGGATTTATTCTTTTGTCTTTACTAAAAGTATTCAAACAAAATATCAAAAATGAGTCTTTATTTATACGATTTCCTTTATTTAACTCATTGTGACAGAGAACTCTTTAAAGACAGAATCCTTGAAGAAAAAAAGATTCTGAACCTCTACGTGAGCTAGTTTTTCGTCTATGTTGACATGCGTTCAAGGCTCGTAATGCCGTTCTTTTGCTAGCTAAGACTAGTTGTTCCTGAAATATGAAAAAGGAGTCTTTATTCATACGATTTCCTTTTTAAAACAGTACCAAAGCCAGTTGCCTCGACGGATGCCATCTTACTACTATTGACTAATCTTTCTCGTGGTTGCAGCGCGTTCTTTTTTTTGTATCACAGTTGTGCCACCACGCGATTGTATCAACGTATCTGTGCGCTTATCAATTTATAAACGTGTGTAAAGGTCCACAGACTGCGACTACATCGCGTTTGCAGCACATCTTAGTTGTGGTTACCGCGCGTGATTAGCACGATTTACGTAGGCCCTTACAAAGGCAAATTAAAGTAAAAGAGAACAACGGTTTAGCAACTTCAGCACACACTATAAATGGGGAAAAAACGACAATGTAGGTATAAAATTATCAAAGTTTATGGGCAATCACGATTAAACTACGGCATTATGAACAATTTGCCCAATAAATTTCCAATCTTTGTAAGTCAATCGAATTCCAATTTTACTGTGAAATTTTATAATTGAAGATCACGTTGCAAATTTTTATTCAATAATGTGCCCCAAAAGACTGTGTCATTAAAGTGACATCTTACCGTATATACGAAAAAACAAAGAATATCCCATTTTTCTGGTAAACAAATTTTTCGTTCAAAACGATTATAAAGAATTCGTTATTAAAAATGATGATTATATAGCAGTTTAAGCTTCATTCGTCCGTAAGCTTGCTCTAAATTGTGCGGCTAACGGTAAAAAAAAACTGATTTGAAACGTTGCAATGAATATATTTCTTTATACTTCCGACTGTAACGATCCATTGGATAAGGTTCAATATTGACAGATAGAAAAACTAAGTGGAATGTAGTGATATCAGATCCACAAATCTAAAAGTAAAAAAAAAACAAACACCGTTAAGATGAATTCGTTTAGATATGCAGATGGTAATGTAATAGTTTGTGACAGCATAACATCAATCAGCCAATCTTGTTTTATATCAACTGGTACAATTTAAAAGAAATCAGTATCTTATTCGTTACTATATTTAGGTTTTTTCTTATGTATATTACGATCGAAAAAGTTATAAAAGTCGCTTCTTTTGAGAGATACTTTAAATATTAAAACTGGAATTCGTTAATATTTGCAGTAAATAAATGTTAAGTAGTCTACTACACTATGTCTACCTTATTGAGAATCTTCCTGTTTGTATAACGGAAAAGTTGTCGTAAATTTGTGGAATTCTCCCTCAACGTACAACTGACACATAGTCGACAAATGTAGTTTACATTTACCTCTACTGTCTGTTGTCATCTATTCAGTACAACATTCCTATGGTGAATCTAGACAAATTTACTTGAAATTCCGATGTAAGAATTAAAATGTGAATGTGAAACTTAAAAACAAAGTTTTTTAAAAGAAAAACAACACACGAAAGCAATCTTCGCTGTTATTTGGTTTATCATTTTCGATGTCTACAGACGTGTCACCAGCTGCTACGATTAGTTTCTTCTAGATGATTAATGGTTTGTAGGGAGTTATCAGACCGGAGTTTCTAGATTGAAACGAGCATCTCTAAAATATGACTAACTCAAACCATTTTAAAATACAAAATGTTGTTGGAAGTTGAAGCGATTCATTTTTCCTGTAATTTCCAGAAATCAAAATTACAACTACTACAACCAGTACGACGACAACAACAACAACAGCAGCGACAACCACAACAACAACAACAACAACAACAGAAACTAATCTGATTTTAGGTATGTAAATTGTGTTTGTTGTGTTTACATCATTCTAGAGGAACATTTGCTGTTTGTTAAAGTATTATTTAAGCTCATAAAAGCATGCTCAGAATCTAAAGAACATTTCTAGATTTAATGTAAGTCTAAGAATAAATTCGTTTTTTAATACTTCCCTATTTCTCATTTAAATATCACTTTTTTTTCCTAAAAATAATAAATAAATGTGGAAGAAGCAGATATGAAGTTTCACAGAAATAAAGAACGAAATCAATATTTCTACACAATAAGATCTGTAATGGTACAGATATATTTTACTCATTCCACGACTTCTTATCTTGACTTCTTTTGTATGGTGTAAACATACAAGCATCATCAATTATTATGATTTCTAGACTATTTATTTTTGACTGGTTATACGGTATTTCATTTATCTCTTTTAACCAAAACGATATCATCGAATATTTTTCATTTTAGATGGTGATATAAATCAAAAGTTCGTTTTTCAGAAATAGCATTTTGATTAGTGATCATATCATTATATCTATCTAACTTTTTGTGGAACTAAAGCGCTATTAAATCGACTACTTTAAGATAATTGTTCTAATTTTTTTTTTTATTTTTTCTTGAGGAAGATAGAAATCCGATTCAGTAAATTGATGGCATCTCTGAAAGCAGCAGTTACAGTCTTAGATTGGATCTAAATCCCTTTTTCTAGATGCACAGAATGTGGATTTAATAGAATAACAGAAGAATTATCTGTTAACTTTTATTTTTGTTATATTTTATATTGGGTTAAGTCTCTTGCGTATTTATCCACAATGCAAATGAGCAGTTTATACCCTTTTAAACTTTACTGTTGATGTTACTAATGATTTATTACCTGCTATTTTATATACCATTTCTAAATACCAAGATATAAATATTATTAAAACCAACAATAATTGAATTTATTATCCAATGATAACACTTACAAATATATATTCAAATACTATTGTTATTGTTGTTTCTTATTTATTGTGAGGTTTATTATTATTATTGCAGAAATAACTAGCAACGAACATAGTACTTCTATGCCGCTATCAGATAACACAATTCGTAAGTATAGTATAGAGCGTAATGATAGTAAGTAAACTATATCAGTTTTGTAAATTACATATAATACACTCCTTATAATACATACATATTATGTATAGATTCAACTAATAATAGTCAAATGTTGCTGATAAGCTTTCTACATATCTAGCTTCTCTAATTACTTGATGCATAAACTGATTCAATTCAAACTAACAATTTCAAGTTTACGAACAAATTATGTAAATTTTAAAACGAGTGAAATCTATATTGCCACATCTAATGGTAAATCATGTACTTGTGGAATTTTAGAGCTAATGATGATAATTTGACCCACAAGGAAGATTCTGTAGGTGTCCACCTCCGATCTATCATTCAAGTATCTACGAGCTTACAACACCCTTAAGAAACAAATCCCTCCAAAAAAGTAGGAGTACTTTACATCAGATTACCCAAGACAAATAATATTTTACATCCATTAAATTTTATAAAAATCCAATATTTCTATGGAAAATTCCAATTAATCGGTCACACTTTAAATATTTAAGTGGCTGATTCACTCCTTAAAACCAAATTCCCGCCGATATAGAAAAATACGAGTCGATTATTTTTTTTTTCGAGTACTACAACATATGTGAAGACGAACAAAATCTAAGGGGCACACTTACTAAACCATCTTTGTCAGTTTGGTCAATTGAGTGACTTAAGTTTTTTGATGAAACATCGAAGGATTTATCCGATCCTCATCAAAATAAATACATTAAAATCCCATACTTTCTGCAAACGTACATTTTTATTGATTTCGTGCAAATCTGAATTTTTAAATTCATCGAAACCGTTCGTGAGTCTTCTACCATTCCTGGTTTTAAATAAATGATGATTTCCAGCTTTATATACATTTATTGAAATTATGCACAATATTGTTTGTTTTTACAAAAACTCACTTTGACTGTATGTAGTATTGGATATTGCTGTATAAAGTTTACTTTTCAGCAGATGTTACAGTTGTCTATAAGATACACTAGTGTTCTTTATTTTTGTTTATTGATTTATTTGGCTTTACCAAATGTATTTCAAATGTAAAGAAGACTGTTACATAATATACCTTCTAGCTTTTATATCTTGCTCTTTGTAGTATCATGTGTGTCAAGCTCATTCGCTCATTATATTCCAAACCATTCTCTAAGAGTTGCATTTATACTACATCTAAGACTTTCAAAGTAATAAAGCTTTGAATTTTATCCAATAATAATTCTTGTAGATGAAACTCTTAGCGTTTGTAATGTGTCGTTTATATTGAAACATTAAAGGCACTAGTGGACGTGTTGAACGAGATATTACCGAATGAAGACAACATCATAATGGATGTGATCAGAATGCAGTTTGAACAATAGAAAATATTGACGTTTACCATCTGTGGTACTAAACTTTGATCATTCTATGCTATAGGATTTAACGCTTCCTAACAGCATCTACTGACTTGTATCAATGTATATTGTATTGTTTCCTTAGATTCACTTTAAATTTATTGCTCAATCAAAACGATTTTTATTTCTCTGCCGTCTGATAATGATAGTTTCTAAATTTCTTTGTTGTTTTTCTTGTTCTTGAATAAAAATAAATTTGTCATCTTCTGTCGGGCAACCTACATTTTTTGTTTTAGATTCTATATACCGTTCAAGAGAAGAAATTCAGTCATTTATTGCTAAACATGCACATACAGAATTGGGCAAAAGTCTGGAAACGGTCAAATATGATACAGCTGAAAATCTGAAATTTTGTATACAGAAGTTTTCAGTTATGGTCTATGCATCTAGAATATTTTGATAAAATTTTGACTTCCGGTTCAACTATAACCATTTGTGAGATATTTCAATTTTTTTTGATTTTCATTTTCATTAAATTTTGTGATTTAATAAGTTGATATTCTGAAAATAAATCTCATCTCTGAGTTACTTGATACAGAAAGGCATTGAATGGACTACATTAGGGTAAAGTATAGTACCTCCTTTTAAAACTACCTCAGATTTGAGAATCAAAAAATTGAAATATCTCACAAACATTTTAGGTATAAATAGCTACTTCCGGTTGAACCCAAAGTCCCAAGTTTACCAAAATAGCGTAAATCAATAGATCATAACTGGAATCTACTATATTTGAAAATTCAAATTTTTAGCTTTACCATATCCAGAGATATTTGACCGTTTCCAGACTTTTATCCAATCCTGTATATAAACGAAACCAGTTTATAATCTCTACACGTTTATTTCAGATTCATCGAGCTTTCAATACAGAATTGAAAACTGTAATATGAATTTTGTACAATATCAAAACAATACATGAATTTTCTATGTAAATACTTTGTTTATAAAATATTGATAAACAAAAAGTTCCACTAAATTTGCAACATTTACCAACAACAATCAAAAAATCTCTTTGTTTGACTTTCACTAAACAAATTAAACTTTTTTCTTCCTGTATTTGAATTCGACTCGTATTTCAAATAAAATTCAATTAAAATTAGACAATTCAGTCTGTAGTATTCCAGCATGTTTCAATTTTTTGTTTGTTAAGTCTCATATTTGAAATATGTGTCTTTATTTTATTATTATCTGTTTTTTTTTTTTTGTTTGTTTCACAGGTGACACAGTTCATGATGATCCATCTGATAATTGGTTGTATCCCAGTGTAGCTCCTGCACCATTAGAATTGGAGACTTTAGCCGCCAACGGGCATTCTAACAATAACATTCTAACAACAGTCATTTTTCAAATTATTCTAGTTATATTGTTGTTGATAGTGCAACTAGTACACAGGTGACATATAATAATGAATTTGGAAATTTTGTGAAAACAAATAGTGAAACGGAAATAATAATGGTGTGTTTGTGATATGTGTACGTGTATGAAACCGAAAATTTTGAAAATATCCAAAGGGCATCCATCTATTACATTAATTAGAAATGTTCGTTTTTTATCGTTTATTTATCCTTTATTATCGAATACGCAAATAGTTGATATAGTGTTGTGAATTGCTGCTGTTAAATCATATCAAAATGATTGATTTGGAAATGATTCAAAAATTATAAAATCTATTTGCGCGAATTCTGAAAATTTTGTAGAAGTAGAAAAAAATTATAACAATAATTATCAAAAAGTCTCAGTTGTGATAAACAATAATAATAAAAAATTGTTGTATTTGTTGTTGTAAGATAATACTGATTAAAAACATAACAAAAACACTATTTAGAGATGAACAAATATTTGTGTCAGAAAGGATATGAGGTTGATATATATGGAAATTGAGGCTCAACTGTTCAAATTTCAGTCCTAATTATTGTAAATTTCAGGACGAACTTGCATAATAAACAGTAACAAAAACTATTGAAAAAGTAAATTTCCATTCGTCCTCATGTAACAAACAAAAAAAGAATAAACACAATTGTGGCATTGGATGGAGAACTATGCTAATTCTAGCTTTATTTCATTAACCAGTAAAATTTCTTGACCATATCGGAATCATCTACTGGATGTTTAATAATAGAAATACACCAAGCACGATTGCTGATGTAGATCAAGATTGACGATTAAAATTTGTTCAGAATCTCGTCCACATTTTATTAAGATTTGTATAAATTGTTCGTCCAATGTCGCAAATTTGATAAAATTGAGTGTGGAAATGATGATAATAAAGACTGTAAACTTCCTTTTTAAAAATATATTAATTAAATTGTATTGTAATCAAGTTCCGAATTATCGTCGAATAAATGAAAATCTTAGGCTATTATCGATTTGTAAAAGAAATGATGTACATATCCTGCTGTGTAGGCAGTAAATCTGTTATAAATATATTAAAAAAATGTAAGAATGCAATAAAATTAACTTTAATACAAAAAATAAATTTTTTTTAATTAAAAAAAAAATTACTCTATATCATCCGATTATAAAATAAATTATTCACAATTTCCCAAACCGAAATTCAATTTGTCACTATCAAGATTGATCATAATCTTTCATTCACCTTTAGGGTAATTTCATAAAAGCTAATTTACAAGTTGAAAATTACAATTTTCAATTCTGTTATAAATAATATTATAATCGTGGAACCATATAATATAAGGGAGGGATTCAGTACACAATTACAACATACACGATACGTTTCTCATGTCTAGATAAATTTTAATGCTCAAAACTGACACGAGTTTCTAACCATTTAGTTAACTTAAGATTAGTCGTCTTAATTAACTACGAATCCGAGACGCAATCAAGTGAATAAATTACGGTTGTACAGAGACTCTAATTAATAATTCTGCTATTTTTCCACAACGAAATTAGCTGTAAATCTCTCCTCCGTCTCACTAATTCTTCTAAAAATGGTTATAATTTTAATGAAGTAATAATAATAATAAGGACAATCAATCTGTATGATTCTGGCATAGTTGTCATTAATTGTAGTAGTTTTTGCTATAAATGATTAAGGTAGTGGAAAGCTTGAAATCGGATAGGATGGTGTCGTGTCAGCAGACTATTGTTGCTAACCGGTTGAACTACCAGGCACTGTGGACAATACTATGATACAATCGTATCCATATACATCGTCATACATCAATGTCACATTACAACTGAACGATGGGTCTACACACGATTAGTATCCCCCAACCACAACTGTTTACTAACGCGAGTAACAAAGATAGAAAGCGAAATATATATACGGTTTCAGTAACTTGATATACGACCAACAAGGTAGATATCTCCCAGCTATTGAGATATATTCGCGTTCTCTGACAACAGCCTTTTTCGTCATAATCACAGAATGTCGAACAACAATCACAGAACAATGATCAATATTTGAAGCAAAATTAGCTATTGTTAAAAATCTGTGTTTGATGGCAATAATTTCGCCCGGCGCATCCACCAAAATTCGACATTAGCAAAATTTCTTCTAAACAAAATTTGTTTAGACTAAAACCACAAATTAGAGCATAAAGATAAGAATGGGGATACAAAATTCATATAAAACTACATTATGCGGTTTTATCGTTTGTGATAACGCTGGTAGACGGCAATCTATTTTTCACGTTTTTTTTTCCCATATTTTTTGGTTATCGATCAAAACAGTTCCATTTCCACATGCATACAGTACACACATATGTATGTAGTTTTGATTCTGTTATGCAAATCATTCTATTCGAATTGTGAGGACATTGTCAAATTCAACTGACACAATTCTTGATGCATCGTCAGCAAAATTTTTCTCTGTTATTTGGATTGTATGTCCCTAGGACAATATTTGAAATGTCAAATATAGTTGATATTCATGTAAATTGCATAAATTCCATTGTATATTCTACATTCAAACAATATTTTTTGTATGTTACACACACTCTGTAATCTGTAATCATTTGGAATTTCATCGTCTTGATTAAAAGAAATTTTATTTTTATATAAATAGATGTAACATTTCGTGTTCTGATGTTTATTTTCCTCACTTGGCACATCATCAATCTACTTGTAGCGCTAAAGGAAAAATTGAGACATATAAAGTAAAAATTCTGAACAACACAGAAATTTACAACATTGAAAGAAATGAATGAGCTGTACGACGACGTTACGTTATTTTCAACATTATTACAATATGATGATGAATAATGGATAGGCAACAGTTTTCTTGTCAATATCACGTAATTAATTATATATCGTAGGTCTATCGTCTACAGGAAATTAAAAATACGAAAATGTGTTCGAGACAACATTAATCAGTGTGCTGTCGACACTTTGTAGTCGACCGATGTGCTGTAAAAGTCGAAAGCTCAGGCAAGCAATGCGTTTATAACGATGTGTGTGTGTGTGTGTGTGTGTTTGTGTGTGATAAACGTTTCAATAATGTCGCCTCGTAAAAGTTCGCTCTATATGTTTTTCTTTTATTAGTAGCTTATAGAAGAATAGAAAACAGTGATATATTCCTAATTTAGATGATTGTGTATAAAATGGGATTTACACACCCTAATCAGTGATATAAATCAAATATCCGAGAATCCCTTTTACATGAAGTTGGATAACAATAGAAAGATTGCAGTAGATTCAAACAGTTTAAATTATATGCGAAAATATAGAAAAATTACATTCAACCAACTCTAATAGGAATGTCTGATATTGTTAACGTAAGTTTGGCTACAAAGTCTTTGCAATGTTACATGATTTGATTATAGTCCCTCTGAAGGAGCACATGGTGACAAACTTTAGCTTAAGGCATATTATATGTAGATATAAATTTTAACTCAACTATAGCCAATTTGAATTTATGATGCGTCTAGTAAATTGCATAACACTGATTGCTACATATTCATGACTGAAGGGACAATTTACCTTTAATAAATTTTTCACACAACTTGATTTCAAGGGACAATTTACTTATCTAGCAAATCAACAATAATTTCCAAATAAAATCTACAACGGAAATTAGATTTACAGAAATAATAAACGATTAATCCCTGAATTTTTGTAGTTAAATAACCAATTATCTAAATCTACTGCCGATATTGTGATTGTTTCAATCGTACGTCAGAAGAGCACTGTACGGATTGTACAACTATATTGGAGTAAATGGTAGAAATCTAGCGAATCCTCTGCTTCCCTACTATTGGTAACAGATTCCTACGTTCAACAGAAATCGTTCTACAGTTAGATCAAACAGTAGCAACGGTTCGGAAGCTTCGAAGCTTTTCCAGTTAGTTCCAGTTAGATGTCGACACCGGTTAACTTTATAGTGGAAATTTTAACAAAAATCTATCATGTTGGAAATACAGAAAGGAAAAAGAACGTTGCATGTGAAACCCAGTAAGGTTTCCCTGAAATGGAAAAGATCAGATTTATAAATTCTAATGATTCAAATGATTATTTTGTTATTTCTTCCTCAAAGTAGAAAACTTCAAAGGTACGCTGTACGTTTACTGTCCCCTGCAACATCATCAATCTTATTATCTTTATAAAATTTACTTTTCCTGCTTCTTTCAGATTGTAATTGCTTCAAATAAAAGCTTCAAATTATACATTCTTTTAACCAAAAAAAAAAAATGTCCCTAAAGCTTCCACATATATTTCTTTTGATACATATAATATAAAATGTCTTCATGATAGAGTAAACATCAAGGAGATGAAAGAGAAATAAGAATTATAGATTCTCAATGATTTGTAACGTAAAAGGGAAAATCATTAGGTATTCTTTAGAGTTCTATAATTGTATATATTTTTGGCAACATCACAGCATGATCCCTGTTTCTCTTTTATACATTTCGTCTGTTTACAACCATATCAACATGTACTGTTAGTGACAGGTCGAGTATAACGATCAAAGACTGGACGGTAAGCTTTGAAATTTTGTACTTTTTGGTTTTATAAACGAAAAACTCTCCAACAAACGGCATTGCTCTACATTTAATGATTGAAAAACAGAAAAAAACGTAGTTACTTTTACAATGGAACAAAATTCACATTTCAATTTGAATCGAGTCCATGGAGTTTGCTACAATTTTCTAAAATTATTGATGCGGATGCTACAAGTTGCTAAATTATTATTAATCGCTTGTTTGTATTTGTTTACTAAGGATAGGACAAATATACGGAATGTAATCGTATTATTTTACCGTATATTCCATTTTTATCCTCTACCTAAACATAACAGATCAACATAACATTCTACAGTTGTGTCCAACTGTGTAAACTTCCCCACTATCTACTGGAGCAGTCATATGAATACACTACCCTTGAAGGAAGATTTTGCATATTTGTAGTGGCTTTATAGCAGTTACATCTTGTAATTTGGCCAATAATTCCGGCAAATTAGATATTAAGTGAAAGCCAACAGGCATAAACTTGTGAAATTACATTTGAAGGCAAACAGTAAGATTCAATACCATTTAAGGGACAAGTGATTGAAGATTATGCAAAGGCCCAGGTTACGAATTTATGTATCAAACTGTTTCCCATACCCTTATACTATCTAATATTCCTCTGGCTTATTTTCTGAAATACCATTCCCAATATGGTACTTCAGGGACGCCGCATATCACTGATAGAATGTATTAAACTCTAGACGATTCTTAAAGAGATTCTTATATTGGAATTATATAGGAATTGATAATGGCTGATGGCAACCTGAAAAACGCATTTCAACTGAGATTATGTAGTCGTTTTATGTAAATTCTTAACTGATACGAAGTAATTGTCTTTATATAGTTGACTTGTGATAATATCGATTAAATTTGGAAATGTTTTAATAATAAGAAATCGGATTTTTTAATATAAATCCATGCATACTTATTCGTATTTATCATCTCCTACTAACAAGAAATTTATGAACGTAATTTCCCGAAAGCTATTTAACAGAGTTTTAGGGTAGATATTTTGGAAACACGAAAAAAATTATTTGAAGTTGAAACTCTCCTAATCCACTAATAACGGAAATATTTGATAGTCTTTGTCTAGTAATAGACGTTGTTTCTTTGTTGTTGTTTTTTTTCTACTTTGTATCTCGTAGCTTCTCTTTGCGTTACATTAAATAATTTTGAAACGAGCTTTATGAACAACTTGCCCCTAATTCCCTTTACTACCTTATCTTTGTGTGTCTTCATATTTTTTTAATGCCGACAAAAATATCCCTTCGAGTATTCATAAGTGTCTTATAGCCACAGAATCTTTCCCTTTTTCCACTGTTTCAACCTTATTTTATCTCTTATTCCTGTTTGTATCTCCTTGAATCCTATTCACATATTCAGAACAGTCTTCCGTCCAATAAAACAACTTGTATGTACGTAACCAAAACAGAAAACCAACAGAAAATAACAGCAGTATGAAAATTGATTAGTTGAAGGAAATTGTTTTAAGCGTTGCTATTTAACAATTTTTATTGGACACAAATCAAAGTAATACTGTTGGTACGTTGACAGTTGAAATAAACTTAGACGTATTGTTCAGAAGAATTGGGAAGCAATTAAACTTTTGTGGACAGAAGTGACATGTTGCCTGTTGGGGCCACAAATTGCCACCATTTACCAAGAAAGACGTTTAAATTGACACGATACGACGCACTCAAGCTATAAGAATCAATATTTCGTAAATTTACAGTTATATATACGAATAAAAACAAAACAAAAAAATACAATAACGAGAAAATACGTTAAGCTCCCATTGTTTACCAGTAAAAAGTTTAAATATTTAATATTGCTATCGAGTTGTGTGTTTGTCTTTCAACTTGTAAGTTTAGCAATTAACTCGGGATATTGATGAAATTGCAACATAATTGCCGATTTTATCGAGCCATACATCAGTTGAAGTAATAAGAGAAAAACTATGGCGAGTCGTTCTCTAGTTTTTAGGGAGTTTGTAGTGGAAATTGTGTGTCGATGGCCCTGATGCTGGTCGATGTGCTGAGACTGTAGTGATGGTGCGATATGTCTCCTTAATCCTCACTCACAAATGTCTCTTTCAAACTTATAAATGTAGGTGCTTGATTTTTTTTTTTTTAATAAAAAGAATTTCAAATTCAATATTACTCTTTTCCAACTAAAACACAGCCCCAATCCCTACTATTTTCCGTAACCGTATATATTATATATTTGGAAAACTTTGAAGAGGGTACATCTTCCAAATGGTGAATTTTAAATTAAATAAAATCTCTATATCATCTTTTTGATATTATGATGGGGATTTCTTGTATAATTGGATTAAATTTGGAAATTTAAATTATTTAAAACAACTGTAGTCAATCATTGTAAAAGTGAATAGATTTGTTAATAAATAAAGAAGGATTTTATCTTTCAAACATGAAGTAGTCTGTCTTACCTGACACAAATTTAAAATAGAAAACATGTAGGGATTACAGTGAAAAATCAATAAAATCTGTGCCGCGCAACAATTGTTGAGTGATCTATAAAAACAAACATACAAGTGAAATTCAAAGAAAAGCATCTTTGTTCACCTGCATTTATTCAATCAGATCAAGAAAAATACTGATTATTTAAGAAGTAGTCACGCAAGTCTATATTTCCAGGTGAGTACCTACGTTATCGAGCTCTAATCGAAATTTGAGCACACATCTAGAATGTTAAGGTGAGCCCATATCAATATCAACGTGCGCACTAGAGAAAAACTGAGCGCTTTACACTCTGAAGACTAAGGCCCGGTTCAGTTTGCCTTCCTTAATCTCGACTCAAGGTTCCTTGTTGATTTCAATAGAGCAGAATTTGAGTGTGCGACAAAGTTCAAGAAGCAAGATAAGCTGCATGCAATACTGAGCCGAGCATAAAGGACCGAAGATAAACCGGGCATAAAACTGAAGTTAACTTGTTGTTAGTTTCATTATTACGTTTATAAATTCTTTACGTCATTAAATTAAGATAATTGTTTGCTATTTCTTTTTCGTACCCATAATAATAGATTTACAATTCCAAATGAGAAACTGAGAAAAGAGAAACTTGAATATCAATGTTAAAATGGAACATTATTTCTAAGTTAACTTTTAAATTGGTCCCATAAAGCAGTCTCTTTAATGTCGTAAAATTAATATATTACTCTATTGCCAGATACTTGAAGATATTTTCCACAGACATACCCGGTAAAGAGTTAAATAAATAACACACAAAAAGGTAGTCTACCTGGTAAATTATAAATCAAATTCTTCAAATTTAGGTTGTTTTTTTTTTCTTTTAAATAATTAGGTGAAATAAACTACGGTGCTCAGGTGCTTATTTAACCTTTGGGTTAGTTAGAAACAACCAAGTCCCTTACCGTATCGTTAACAATATTGAAACATATTACAAACTACTATTAGCGTATCCCTAAAATACCAGACTGTTATTGGATCGACAAACTATTTAATTATTTACGACAAAAAGCTGTAACTCCATAAATTCACCTATCAGAACAGTAAGAACAAGAGCAATGTAGTGATTGAACAAAAATTGATACCTCAATATTGGTAGAACTTTGAACAAGTTTTCCGAACATATTTCTTCTATCACGCATTTTCAAGAATAATGCAATTGTTGTACAAACTTTATTCGAGTTCACTTCATAAGCATACAGAAGAAACGCAATTCTCTAAAACACCTGGGGGTACGAATGATATTAGCTTAAAGTAAGCTACGTTCCTCACACATAGGATTTGAGGCAAGTTCGACTTTAAGTCAAGATCTAGAAGGGTAAACTGAGTCAGCCCTAAATTGGATAGGGCTTCTTATAACTTGAAAAGCTTATAAACAGTTTTTTTCTGTGGTGAAGTTTCACTCATGGAAGTTGTTATCATCTTTTAAAATTGACACATTTATTCAACTTAGCGTGAGAGTTGCTATAGCAACTGGTATACTCTCAAGCTACCATGAATGTATGGAAGTATACGTAGTTGGGTAAATAATCAACATAGAGATCACAGTACTATCACGAACCGGACGAATCACTAAAGTCTAAATCCCATTTGAGAGAGGATTTGTAATCATAAACTATCTAGGCTCAATCAGAGCTGATCCTAGCTACTGTATACTAGCACTGCAATGGCAAATGGTCTACTTTAAGTTTTTCAATAAAGTTCTAGCCACTTAAAGGGTCGATTACATTAAGCGACTTTAGTGGCTAGACGCTGCGACCATAATCGCTGTGTGTAATATAGAAGACACTAGACGCTTGGCAACTGCGAATTTAGTACCCGACCGGTCTACTTTTGTTGCTAGACGCAAGTACCGGATACTTGGTAGCAACACTGTTAGCGATTTGGGAATTTTAGTCGCTGTGTGTAGTCGACATCACTTGGCAATTTGCAATATGCGCATGAGCGGGCCTCAATTGCCAGCATCTAGCAACTAAAGTCGCTCAATGTAATCGACACTTAACTCTGCAGTTGAATAAGAAGCGACCGCCCAATTGTTAGATAAAAAATATTGATTCAGCTTTTTTTCAGCCTTTAAGGATAAATATGAGTGTTAACAACAGACTATATGTTACTTGACTATGTAACGAGTTTTATCCATTTTATCATTTATCAGTCTAGTTGCTTTAGAATAAGACAAGAGATATTAAATGTTGTAATTAAAATATACTGTTAATCAAGAACGTTCTTTTGTTGCTTTGCGCGTACTACATAACTAAAAGTTAGTTCATTTAAGACTTAAATTATTTATAAAATATTAAAGAGGGAACTCTATAATTAAGTTGTACTTTAAGAGTTTCCAAGTATCTAATTCGTTATTTTGTCAGTAAAATTTAACATATTAGAAGAAAACTTGTATGTTTATAACATTTTTCGTAAATTATTATTGGACAAAAGTTCAATGAAATTGTTGATCATCGCTGATTATTGTTTTCAATATGACACAAACACCTTAAGCTATACACCCTGTTTGGCTTAACTAGCCCAGGTGACTGAAATCCCCATTTGTAGAAAAAGGACAGAAATGAAAGTTTCAAGAACGTATACGTTGACACATTAGTAGTACGTTAGCGCAGTCAGAAATGCAGTAGCTTGATTCTAAATAGGAGAAATGAATGTCAATTTCTACTAATGGGGATTTCAGTCACCTGGTCTGGTGAAGCCAAACAGGGTGTATATTTGGATATAATACGGCCCTGATATGAAGTATGTCTTAAGTAGCTGTGCGTATTAAATGAAGTAGTAATTCCTGATCAACAGGGTAAATTCTAGGTAAAAACTCACCCTCTGCTGCTTCTACTGATGTTGGTTGTATGTTCTAAGGTGTCGTCGGCTTCAAACTACCCTAGAAAAACATTGTACAGAGTCTAAATAATAAAAACAACAATACTTACAGGTGAACAAAAGCGGTTTGCTTGTTTTCAAACAACAATCGTTTGAAACAATCAACACAGTTTATCACACTTCATTAAAAAAAAAAACTTTAAATTATAAAAATTTCAATAAAAAAATTAACGAAACAAAGCGGAACCATTATTCCCGCGAAACACTCCCGCCTAACCTCCAAATCTTACTTTTTTTCAGTTTTAAGATTTAAAATAAAAATTGTACTTTGATATCATTGTTTAATTAATAATTTTAATAATTAATTAATTATCGAATTCAACAATTTTTGATAAACAAAAGATTAACATTTTAACTGCGTCATCATCTGCATGGTACCGCATGGCACTGATCTGAAGATGGGGTGATTGACCCTTATAATTGTGGCAAAATCTCAACCACGCTAAAGAACCCATACACACTCCGGAAATTATCTGGGGAAAAACTGTGTAGTCCTGAGCGTCGAAATTTACTGAATATCCCCTCAACTATACACGGTACAGAAATTTTTTGAAGAAAATCTGAATACTTTAACCATGGGAAGAGATGATTTATTTAGAGGATGAAAGTGAAAAAATCCATAATTATTGTAAAATAAACCAAACTGAACTGACGCAATACCGCACACGGTCCAGTCAGCTTGAATGGTCTGCCAAAAATGCATGTATTCTAGAAATTCTGAAGGCTCAAACTGCAAAGGTTTTCCTCGAAAGATTTACGCAACGTGTATGGACGCCTTAAGGCATAGTAGGCTGTGGTCACTTTTTTCTCCCCCGCAGTACGATTAAACAGTAATTGTTACGGTCGGGTCGGTAAATGTTTCCTCATTTCACAATTATTTATAATAATTTCATAAAATTCCGTTTTTATATTAAAGTTATGTGTATTTTCTATAAAATAGTGCAAGAATTATGAACAAACTCTATTGTGAATGTTCCAATACATACGACACTTGGGTAAGTAATTTTAATATTCATTTACTTTTGTTTTTCTATAATTTTACACAAATCTGTGTGTCTCTAAGGGTTGTCAAATTTTATTTTGTCAATAGTTTCTATTAAGGGTAGATAGAGGTTATAGTAATAAATGTGTACAAAGACGGAGTAGCGCACAAACGCACGAAGCACGTATTTAGACCCTTCCAGTCCTAGAAAGTATTGAGTTCTATACAGCATGTTTCACTAGCAATGTACAGGGTGTTTTATTTTCGATAGTATTTAAGTCTAACTCCTGTAAGCAGTGATTGAATAAACTATTTGATGACACATTCTTCTGCTATTTTTTTATCACTAATCAGATGGTGTAATCAAAATCTTGCGATGTTCTTTTGTTTTCGTGTTATTCAAGGAAGTTGAAAAAAATTTGATTGGTTCTAATAATGTTCTAGTACAGATTTTATCATTTTTAAGTAGCTTTAGCGTTTTTAAAATACAAACTGGTATTTTTTTTAGCTCATTATACTTCTTACTTTTTAAATAAATAAAAAATTGAAACTCGAAATCAAAACCACAAAAAAGTTAGTTATTTAAAAGTATTAAAAATGTAATATTATTCAAATATTATGAAAAATCAATTCAAATATTTGAAATTGATTTTCATAATTTGAATTTTATCTAATGATGAATTCATAATATTCGAAACAACGGATGTTGCATTTTTAATATTTTTAAATAATTGATTTTTGTGCTTTTATTTTGGGTTTTAATTTTTTATTTATTTAAATAAACAAACCACAATTTGAGTATGTATTTTTGGTTTTCTAATATTCTTATTTTTTCTGATTCTAAATATAGAGGATTAGTCATTTGAAGCTACCGTTTCCGTACTTTTTAGTGAAACGAAACAAAAACACACGGATAGGTAGTACTCTATCTAAAAATGACTATAGCAAAAACATAGAACCATTACAGCTGAAATTCCGAAATATGTAGATTATGACAAATAGTTTTCGTTTTCAAAAATAGACATTTTAATCGAAAAAAAATTAAATATACTTCTCGATGTTTCGTATTTTAATTAATTTTAGTTGATCTACTTCTAGAGGTCAGTTGCATTGTTTATCTTGTTTTTTTTTCCTTTAAATTACCTGGGCGATGTTTACCTCAACGCTTGTCCTTAGTACGTCAACAAATCCCAGTTTAATCACTTATGATTTAAAAAAGTCATTGACCTGTTTATAAATAGAATTTTTATTTAAATTACGAAAAATTTGCAATGTTATTCGATTTTTTTTTCAATGGAAATGACGATTTTTGAAAACGAAATTTTTTTGTCATAATCTACATATTCCGTAGTTTCAGCTGTATTGGTTCTTTACTCATTTTTGTATAGATTCTGAGAGATATTGACTGTTTTTTTTTTTTAATTTTAGAAGCGTTTTTATCGATAAGGCTCATTTGACTATGAAGTCATTTTGTACAGAGTACTCTCTATTCTTGTTTTTCTTTCGTTTCTCTAAGAAATATGGAAACTGTAGGTTAAAATGACTAACCCTGTATACAGTATGAATCATCATAGTGAAAACATAGAAGAAAGCATTGTTACGGTCCCATTCACACCTTTTACATGAGTTAGAACGAGATAAAGAAAAACTGTGTGACCAAATATTGAAGAATGGTAGTTATAGACCCCAACCACTCCTAGTTGTATTATAAAATATCACTCTTATTTCGTAAGCTTTTCAATACGTTTTCCTATTTTAATAGAATTGTATTTCCATCTTCGTCTAATACATTTCCCGGGACATGTGCCACAAAACTTGAGAAAAATTTCACAATATTCCTAATACTCCTGACAAAGATAGAAAATATTTATCATCTATTAGTTTGTGTCTTTCAAGAAAGCGAAATATCAAATATATATTTGTCAGGTAGAATTTTTATTTACGAAATAAAGGTGATATTTTAAAATTCAACTGGGGGTGGGTGTGCTCTAAGTTCACCATTTTTACACATCTGGTTTGACCAGTTTCGCTCTATCTCGTTCTAACTCATGTGAAAGATGAAATGTGGGTGTGAACGATGCTTTTTTCCAATATACCTATACCGTAAAAATCATCGAAATAGGTACATTGCTGAAAAATAAGCATTAACCAATCTTATGGCTTGCAAATAAGTTGAAGTGAGACGAAAACAAAACACATGGTCAGATGATGTTACTCTCGATCTCACTTCGACTTATGTGAAAGACGTAAGACTGGTTAATGCTTGTTATTCCCCTATGTACCTATTTCAAAGATTCTACCGATATAATTGCTTAGTTTAAACTGTATTAGTTGCTATAGTTATTTACAACAATAAAAGAGTCACTACAGAATACTGCAAATGAAAAAAACATTGGCGTCGATAAAATTAAAACGATATATTATTTCGTATATGTAAATAAAATTAAAATCGATTGTTGACGCCACTGATTATGATTCTAAAAGGCCCTCCACACGTTACGATTTATCGTACTACACGTTGAACTACAGGTCGTAGAGAAAATCATATGGCTTGCAGTACAACCATTTTCTCTACACACGTAGCAGCCCACCGTACTGCTGCAGTAAAGCCGCGTCCAAACCTAACGAACGAATGCGAACGAACGAGAACGAATGCAAACGAATGCGAATGAATGCAAACAAATCCACGAATGCAAACAAATGCGAACGAATGCTAGTGTCATGCGCAAACAGAAGTAGTAGAATGACCTTGCATTCGCTTGTGTTCCACTAGGTTCTGGTTCTTATTTCCCGCCCACACTATGCAAACGCAAACGAATACGAACGAATGCCAACGAATTTTTCCTTTGAAGTACCGACAACCAGCGGATCGCTGTTTTCTACGTTCGTTTGCATTCGTTCGCATTCGTTCGCGTTTGGCTTGCCGTCCACACTATGTTTACATTCGCATTCGTTCGCATTCGTTCGTTAGATTTGGACACGGCTTTACGATTACAATCAGAATCATAAGAGTAATAATAATAACAATAACAGTAGCAATAGAACAGGCGCTTTACCGCCACCGTAACTTGCGCTCAAACACAACCGTTGGTACGATGTCTTATGGAAGCTCCGTACTACCAACGATTCGACCACTAAGTACTACAAAGCATACAATTTGCCTCCACACGTTACGATTTATCGTTACTGCGGTAGATTCGACCAATGTTGTACTACGTGTAGTACGATAAATCGTAACGTGTCGAGTGCCCATAACTGTTATGTGTAAAAGTTGAACTCTATTGGCCATTATGCAATTCGCTCCGCCTCATCGGGCAGCTGTCAAAATTAACAAACCACCTACGCCGGTACATTATAGAGTATAAGTACGGACTATAACGTAGTGTTAGTAAATAAATTGTTTAGAGAAAATGTTTCTATGATTATTTAGAAGAATTTCTGTACGTACGATTATAGCAGGTCAAGGAAATACAAATATAAAGCTGACTGTATGTGAAAATAAGTACTTTATATTAATTTCCCAAGAGAAATTTCTGAAATAATTTAAAAGAATATTCTTTAAAGAAGGTTGCAAAAACAAAACAAAAAATATTCTATTCAATAAATAGTTACTTTTTATAAAAATTATGACTTCACTTAATACGAAGAAGTCGTATTAAACTCAACTTTACTTCTTTACGTCCTTATTTATAAAGAAATCATATTCTATCTAGAAAAGAATTTATAAAATACCGTCTCGGAAAGAAATTACCAGATCTTTGAATATGAAGTTTACTTACTTCTAAATTGAACGTAATCAGTGCCACGTTTACTATTTGCAACATAAGCATGCTAAAAAGAGTAGCCCGTACTATTTTTAATATATAAGAATCAGCGGCAGCCTTAGCCTTTTAACAAATGTATCGAAATTTCTGATCGGCGCCCTTCGATCGACAGTTTTTGAATTAACTATAATTCAGTTTTATTAAACAATCGATAAATTGAGAATGTTGTTTTTACTGATTTGATTTTGGCGCCCATCTCACTCAGCGCCTAGAGCGACCTCTCTACTCGCTCTACCCCAGGGTCGGCCCTTAAGAGAATTTTATATGTGGTTCGAAAATTCGTAATTCTAATTAAAAACTTTACTTTCAAAACACAAAGATTGCATTAATATCGTCAAAAATTGATAATAACGTTTTAAAAGATAACATTTCAACTTGTCAGTTAAAAAGTTCTCAAGTTTGAAATTAATTATAGTTTACAAGTGAAATCCTGTGATTAAAACGAGAGTAACAGTTTCTGTATTAGACATGCACAAAAGACTATACGATAACGGTAGGTTTCATGACCAGTATCCGGGTAGACAGGTGATCATGAAGTTTAAGATAGCCTAGATGTTAGTATATGTATATAAGTGATGTTATTTAACAGGAAGTTAGTCACTGTTATGCTCTAGTCGTTCAAGGGCCAAAGTAATGTATATTGGTGTCAGCGATGCGCAAGAACCCGTAATACTTTCCCCATGAGGGTCGTAAGACTCCATTCTACACACTGACTGTGCTATTGTAAAATATCACCATTCCAACATGTAATTAGCTCAACTTAACTACTAAAATAACAAAAACTAAAATATTTTATTCTTTAACAAAATTACGTACTTAGTCTTTATCTTCCATATTCCAATGTTGCTTTTGCGATTAAATTAAATTATGTAGAAACGTTAGAAAATTTGATTATACTTAAATTGAATTCTATTTGAATATTTTACAATATTGGTTAAACTATTTAAACAAACTAAATTTAAAGGAGTTTAAAAGATGCATAGTAAAAATCATTTCCATTTGAACATACTAAAACACCAAAGGGAAACATAAAATTCCTTCAAAAGTACTTATGTCAAGAAGAAGGAAAATAAGCGTAACCATGCCATATTTCATATAAGAAACTCCAACCACATAGAACTATATATATATATAGAAGTTGGAATAAGATAAATGCATTTGGTCTTTCTAGCAATATACTTAAAATTCTCCACAATTGGATGTAGAGAAATGTGATTTCCGTTATTTCATTTCCGTTACTTTCGAATTGTCGCAAACAATAGACGGTCGGACGGACGGACGACGAATTTAGGATCTAGGAAACGTATTTTCTACCATTCGTTTGCTAGTTAGGGACTTGGATGATGGTAATGCTGGTGGCAATATAGACGTGTAATCGTGATGGTGGCTGTTTTTCCAAAAGGGGCAACTACGAAGCCACACAGACTGTCAGTCCAGTGGGAATTCCTACAACTTGGTGTGTAAAGTAGTTATTCGAATAAAGCCAATATATACGCAATCATATTGAATTCGATTTGTGGACGGAACGATTCGGTTCATCTAACAATCATTGTGAATTTACACTATAAAAACTAATTATTTCAATTTATGTTGATTGCAACAAGGTGATTTCTATTGAAAGATCTAAAAAGCACTTAACTGGTACTAGATGACGATTAAAGTTTTTTTTTACGAGACTTCTTAAAGTAGCAATTGCTACTCGTCTATCAGATGGTACAGATGGCATTAGAATCGAGTAAGCATGAATTCTCAGTTAGTAATCTCAAAATAGCTTATAAACCCTCTTTAACAAACTTGAATTAAAAAAGTTTCCTTGTAATCTGCGTACAATCTGATTAGATTGTTTTATATTTAGGCAGGAAAGGACAAAAGAACTGTAGGATATTGAGTAGTGACGGAAAACGGAAACAAAACCAACCAAAATAGAGGTTTCATATTGCATGACTGCGCGTTGAAGACCTAAAGTATATTAGAGCATTTAATGCGATTAACCAGCAACTTTTCAACTTGAATATATTTTGAATATAAAATGATACGCTGAAAACATTATTTTAACTCACTTAAAAAAATAGATCTAAGCAAATCATTCTAACGGCTAATCTATTTAAAAGCATCTAATTTTAACGGATTTCTGTTAACTATGAAAAGTTGTCGAGTATTTTTAGTTTTCTTTTTTCTAATTTGCGAGCATCTTGAAGATCGACAAGAAACATAAAGTGGTTTTGTTGAAACACTAATTGGTTAGTTTCTAAATGTGCACAAAGTCAGTTTGATGTTTTAACATTTATGGACCAAAGACCTCGTGTTGTGTAATGTTTCCTAGTGCTCCTTTTTACTATTATTGGTAACATTAACAAGTTCATTCCGATTTTATATGTTGAAACTTCTTGTACCTAACCCCAGTAGACGATGCTTAGTATAAAAGAAAAGCAACCCCCCAAAAAAACAGAAGTAATAAATCTTTCCAACAACTCTAAGACGGATTAAAGGAATGAGGGGTGGTGGTTGTTGTAGCTGTAACACAAGTATTTGAGTATAGTAAGAATGTGAGTGGATTTCTCTTTAAAGTGTAAAGTTGTTGGGAGCTCAGGTGTACATCTTTCTAGAACGGTACTAAACTAGTTGAAAGTCTGGATGTCTAAATAATAAAAAAAAAATGCTATGATGGCAAAAGATAGAAAGAACTTATATACACAACGAATCGAATTGAAAATTTTCAGATAGCAAAAACTGTTAGTTATATAATGACAAGGGACCAGGTGATCATTTTATTTACTACGATTGTCTGTTGCATTCTAGCTAGGCGTTCAATTAAATGTCGATCTCGTTGTTAAATTGGATTTTCTGTTAGGGACATTGTAACTAACGAGTTTGTTGGTTGAAACAAAGGATTCTCATATACAATTCATGAATATTTGAATCCTTCTTTAATACTAAACAATGCAATCCATTGATGTATGGAGTAATCAGTTTTGTATTGTAGGTGAAAAACCATGTTGGGAAATCAAGTGTGAGCAATTTTCATAACACAAAAGTATTATACACAATTGTATTGAATATAAACAATACAGTTATGCTTACCAATTATACTCCAAATGGTTAATTAATGATGTTAAAATTACTCAGTTCATAAACTTTTTGTCATAATTACGCTACGTTTTATCATTTAATCAAATATATTTTAACGGTTATCAGATAATTATCTAAAGACGATTTTATGACATCAATATGGAATTTTATCATTTTGTTATAAACTAACGAAGAACAAAGCCCTTGAAAGTAGAACGTAGAAAAGATATCGGATCAACGTTACTGACGGTATTAGTCTTATCAGTAGATAATCAATAATGTTCAACGTATACAGCATCTGTGGCATAATCTATACATAGATAGATACGAATAGAAACATTGTTGCCAATACAATAAAAATCGTAGTCCTGTTTTTAAACAGTAGATATCTATAGTATACGTACAGGAAGAAAAAGACAAGACAATCACTAGAATCCGTAGACTTTTCATCTGCAGATATCGGAAATACCAACAATACCAGGTCAAATCCTTCTCTTTTTCGTTTGAAAATCAAAATAAAAGAAAAATTCCAAAAGGAATATGAATCGTATGGATGGATGATGTAGAGAAAAAAGGAGCCGACACTAATGGACATTTTGACATGTATGTCATGTGAATTTCCATTGAGATAACGAAAGGAAATGGTCAATTACCAATCGATCTTGATGACAGTTTGAAGGCTTGTCTGCATTTGCTTATAAATTTCCTAAAGCGATGATTCTTGTGAAGAATTCTAGTATGTTTGTGATCATCAAAAAAAATTGACAACATTTTTGTAGAGTTACTCATATGATTTGGCCCCAACAGATTGTATTCAATGCTGTGTAAAAACTGAACAAAAAAAAAAAACGACACATTGACTGAATAGATAGTGTCACAGATGTCTGTCACGTTGTTAAATGGTGTTTGTCTGTTAATAAAACACATACAGACCACATTCTTATTATTATTATTATTAGAAATTTTCACCGATCGGGAAGAGCAACATGAATTTGAGCCTTTAAAAGGTAGATTTATAGAAAATGTCGAGTGTCTCTGTTAAATATTGGTCTAGATCACTGTTGCACGAAGGAAACAATGTCGGCTTACCACAATTCAGACACATGATTCTAATTAAAGCAGTTATCTCAAAATTTATGCCACTTTTATGTCTTTTCTCGTTTTTTAATCTTGATTCATCTAGTGCTTCTCAAAAAGCACCAGTTTGAAACAAATACGAATCATAAAACTGCCTTGTCGCATTCTATATACAGGTTGCGCCAGCCAAGTGAGTACATAGGAAAAAGCATGGCCACCGCGCATAATCATATCGTTTCCATAAGTTAGAACGAGATAAAGAAAAACTGGGCAACCAGATGTGTAAGAATTTCTTAATTTAATTATCAATCAAACGATTACTCAGCTTTTTATTTGATTTATTAAAAAGAAAATTCCGGCTGACGATAACAATTGAAAATCATAACAAATTGATAAACAAAAGAAATCATTCATCGTGTTGGACGGGATTCGAACCACCACAGAATTTATTTCGATCTTCGTCTGATAAATTTGGCCGATTCATTTGCTACTGAAGTTTCACAATATTCCTTATGCTCCTAACAAAGACAGCAAATATTTATCATCTGCTAGGATGAATTTTTATCTAGAAAATGGGGATGGTGTTTTGGAATTCAGCTACTGATGGGAGGGTTCTACAGCCCCTATTGTTACACATCTGGTTGCCCAGTTTCTCGTTATCTCGTACTAACTTGGCTGACGCTACCTGTATAGTACGAGAGACACTGATGTAATGAAGGAAAATGAATGACAATTGAGCAACAATGTTTTATTATTGTAATCAAGGTAGGTAAGCTAAAGGTGCCAAAATTAAATCTGTATTCGTATACAAGATCACAGATCGTAAATAATCGATTTCATCTTGATGAATATTCCATCCATTCAATTGTCCAATAACTCTTAAATTTTGACAATGACCCATTAACAATTCTACAGATGTGATTGTTAGATTTCTTGCATTTGCAAACCACAATTCTTCTAAACAAATAAAATCCGATTCAGCACATATTCGAAATAGATCACCATCAGTTAAATGTATAGCACAACCGATTATAATACGTTTTAAAAATGGTGTATTTAATAATAAACATTTCACTGTTGTATCACTAATATCACAATAAACAATTTCAATTGTTTGTAAATTCATAAAAAACGTATCGATTTGTGTGAAAATTATCTTTATTTGATAACATTCCAATGTTAATAAATTGGGAGCATTTAAACAAATTTCGGTTAAATCGCAGGATGTTGTTTTAGTGTTGCTTAATTTTAAAATTTGTAAACGCCATCCGTAATTTATTAGAAAATCGGAGAATTCTTCTAAATTCGGTTTGGTTAATTTCAAATAATTCAATTTTTTTATTGCACCTAATTTAAGAATAACACCTGAGTCGACACTATCAAGATGTAAACTTTCTAAATTTGGACACATATCTATCACAGCATCTATAATATCATTTGTTGTTCCTATATCATGTAAATATTTCAATTTTGTTTTGTAATTGTTTGATTTATGATAAAGATGAAGTAAGGCGTTACCAGTAAATGCATATACACGCGGATATTGTAGATTTGGCAAATTTCCAATAATTGTTGCCATCAGATCTGGACCACTTGTTTCCTGTTGTTGTTGTTGTTGTTGACATAGATCAACTTTACCAAAATTACCGATAGCTAGTGTTGTAATTTTTGCGTTTTTCAATAATTTCAATCCATCAGGTGTGAATGAACATTCACCTGAAATATCAAGTGTTGTTAAATGTTCACATTTCGCTATCGTTTCCAATATTTGATCATCCACTATATGTGGTATAATTAGTACTTTCAATTTTGTTAAATTATCAATTAATTGATTTAATAAAGATGAATGATCATGTAACCAAAGACCTTTTAAATTTAATTGTTTTAAACCAATCCCTTTTTGAATTATTACTTTTAATATACTTTCATAATATAAATGTGGAAACATTCCAGTTTCTAACTTTTGTATATCTGATCTTAATAGAACTTCTAAACAATTAAATCTTGTTGATGCATCTAAATTATCAGAATTTAAGATTTCTTCTAATAAATCTTGAATTATTTCATATGTTGCATCTGATAGATAATTCGAAACAATTTGATAATTTTTACCTTCATCATCAGCTAATAGTTGAATTAATTGTATTGTTACAAATTTTTTACAAAGATAACTAAGGGTGTACACTTGATTTTTAGGCGACATTGTACACGAAAAATCACTAAAAATGTTTGGATAATGTGCGAAAATACAACAGTTTTTACATTGGAGTTCTATAGATTCTGCTTGGCAACGTTACTCGGATTTTATAAATAAACTAAAACCACCACACACAGCATATGTTGAACACTAGCAAAATATAAAAATTATTCCACTCACAATCATTTCAGTATAATCTATAATGTGCCAAATTTAGCTTGATCTATTCGAGTTTGAAATAGTTGAAAAGCTGTTAATGGAACTGTTGTATTTTTGTTCATAAATCGTAAAAAAAACGGTTGTAATTTTCATTAGAGGTACAAGTTTTTTTGTAAAATAAGCAATTTGAATGATTTCATGGAACACATCTTTGCAAAAATTGAATTTGTCTGTTGTAAGTCTGCTGTAAAAATTTATGATTCGTTTGTTCAAAAAATGATCATCATGATTACTACTAAAATATGCAGAATTAGTTTTTGTTTACCTCATTACAAATGGAATATTGATGTGTACACGCCTTAATGAACTCTGTAAACCTACATTTATGATAAATGAAAAATTAGGACAACAGAAAATTTGAATACGTCGATGAAATCAGGTGCTTACATGTTTGTGTGGATTATAAACACAATTATGCTACAGCTAGACCGAAGCTTAGCACATGGCGCAGCTCTTTTAAAGATAGATAAATGGAGTTCATCGAGTTACTTAATTTTACTGTTCAAAAATAAACGATAAAACAGTTTATGAATGAGTAAATGTTTTGTATAGGAATCCTACTTAGGCGTCTATTCTCAATCTGGACTAATAGCCGAAGCAAATAGTTTAGGATAGAGAAAAATCAGAAATATACGTGTTCAAGTGACCTATGGTGTCTGTGGCTTATATAACTATTCAGTTTCTGGAAGTGACAAGACAAAGAGGGTGTTTTAAATAATATGAAAGAATGTATAGGATCTCAAAGTTTCTCGGATGCCTGAAACACCTGAGGCGCTGAAACTCTTTATACCGAAGGTTTAACGCCTTAATTCCTTTTGATGTGTGTTGGAAAACGACTCTCTCCTATGTTAACTGCTCCACAGTGCGTTATCCAACGGGATCAAGAATTGTGATCACTTCATCGATGTACTTTAATTTGAGTGGTAACTCTAGTCATAAACACTCACTGAATTTTTATAAATAGCGGAATTGCCTGTTTAAACCTAGATTAAACTTACCTGCACGTCACTAAAAATCAATTTCAATTTCCTAACAATTGGTGTTATAGATTAGCATAATATTGAATTCAGTTTTCAAACATTAAAAGTAACTTTATAGAAACGTCGTCGTTGTTGTAGTCGTCGTCGTCGCCGGCATCATCTTCCAAACAATTGCAATTGTAATGGAAATCATTAAAAGTGAATCAAAGATTTTTCAATAAAATGAACAAATACCTAATTTGAACTTTATCGAAACACGATTATACTTCCTGAGTCCCAATTGACTATTGGTTTATTTATTGCTAAAATCAATTTCACAGCCTGACTAATGAAATATTCATGAAGCTGAAAGGAAACAAATGAATTTTATAGAAAGTTGTCTTTAAGTAATTTGTTCCTTCGATTTTACTGCAGCATAGTTGGAAAATTCATAACCATATACTGGATTAGAATTAAATTTACAATCAAATAAACTATCTTTAATTGCTACGGAAATAGACTATCATGTGTTGGGGTGTATTTAACTACAACTTTATTGCTGAAAAACGAAAAAAACGTTATTGAACCACATATTCTGTATTTATTGTATCGGTTAATAATAGACTTACGTAAATTTGACCGTAATCCTGTTAGTCACGAATAAAAGTTCTGAAGCGCATCTGAACCCACTTTAAGATCATTTGTAATAAAATAATAAATTCCTCTCGTTTCAAAGGTGTTGGAATTGTACGCTTAAATGTAAAACCAGGTGAATTCCTTTTTCGCAAAGGATCACTAAAACTGTAATTATAATCCATTTTTGCTTGCTGCCGAAAGATACACCTTTTATCTTAACATAGCTGGAAATATGAACTAAAATTCTATTATTCATCTCAACATTTATGAAAATAATAGTAACGTCTGCCTATTAAATTCGTTTGCAATATATTTCAAACGAAAAGATAGAAATCTTCAAAATTAGACAATTTGTATAAAAGCAATAATGATCATCACTTCTGTGTGTTTGTTATAGGAACGTATTCATCTTCTTAATAGGTTTAAAACGACTACTTCATTGTTCTTGATGATAACCATCATCAACACAAAACGTATCTTTCGTCTTTTCTTAAGATTAATCTAAAACTATAGTATTCATACTGGTTTTATTGTCGGTTATTTACTTTTATGATCCAATTCTTGAATGAATAGATGATAACGATATTGTTACAAAAAAAAGTCATTCACAAAATTGTACAATTCCAAAACATAATCCAGTTATTGTCCATTTTAATACAATAATTTTAATAATAAAAGTATTAAATGTTTTCACTTTAATATTTGTAATCGATTCAATATTGTTCAGTTGAAAGTTCATAGAGAGATTACGTTAAAAATAGTTAAACAAAATTAGATGCTGGATGCTTCACTATTAAGAGCATCCTCATTGAAAGTTCCTAAGGGTTAGTGAGGATAAGAGTATTTGGAATGAGTAGGCTTAAGTTGGAAAAGCCATCATCTGCACCTTTATAAACAAAACCTGTTTAACATCGATCTACAAAATGATCTACGCAATGTCACATATACAATATAAGGTATGCAAGAAAGAAGCCAAGTTTGTTTTTCTTTATAAAAATGCGCTTATCCAGCTTATGCAGCGTTCTAATCGAAATAAAAATGATTCTTGATTAATTTGAAATATTTGGTACCTATGTGGCTTTATTGTAGACGTACGGGCACACTACAAGCATTGTTGATAATTTCATGTAGATTGAGAGCAATCATGATTTACTTATCACATCTCGATGATGTAAACCACATATCTATGCGAAAAGCTAATATTTGACATCTAGTAGTTATACCTATATGTTGACAATCAATATTCCCTTCTTAAAAAGTATTACCTGATAAACCCAATATTAAACACACATTTAGATGAATGAACACATATACCGTAAGATTTACAAGAGTAGGCTCATAGAGAAAAAACAAGCATTAACCAGTCTTAAGGGACAGTTACACGGTCCGTTGCTCGGCGAACCTGGTCCGCCGAACCACGAACCACGTACCGTGTAACATAGTTGGTTCGCTCCATCCATCGACTGTCGGTAAAATGTCGCGAAACAAAGGAGCGGACCGGTCTGGTATGGGCTGGTCCGTTGTGGGGCAGTTACACGGTCCCTGGTTCGGCGAACCAGAAACTTTCGAATAAGTTACAGTGAAATGGAGAGAAAACACGTGGTCTGAGGGTGTTTCTCTCGATCTCTCATGTGTGTTTTTCCCTATTAGCCAACTCGTGAAAATCTTACGGTATGTTGCGAATAAGAACGTGCACTGGGCGGTAATTATCTATTAGTCCATTCATACGAAATTACGTTTATTTATACAATAAATAAGAACTAACCACGGATAATTAATGGATAAATCCACCTGTCCGTATTGATTATTTTAGATTAGAGAAACAACAAAATAAAACGTATTAGAGTGTATGGTTTGAACTTTACAAATATATCCAAAATTACTATTTTACTTACACCAATTTTACATATGCATACAGATTGGAATAGTTATACACTGGATAGTAAAATCGAATAGAAAGAGACCTATGTGACATCAATTTTACGCCCTGTGCATTCGTCACTATATACCTCTGTTCCGTTCCGGCACAACACTAACATTTTCCAACACAAATTCCAATATCTATCTACTGTAAAAGACATATATGTAGATACATACACATATATAAATGTAAAAGCAGACATATCTATTCCGTATATAAATTATACAATTCTCTTATTTGAAGATTCACATTAATTAAATGTCAAATAGTTGCTTGCTTTCTGTAATTTATTTATTTATTTATTTATTTACACAAATTTCCGTATGATTTCATAATTTTGAAAGAAGCACCATTTTTAGACTACAAAAATTATAAATAAGTATACAGTCGACATTTATCATACACTTTGTCTTTATAAATGGTTATGTAGTTTTAGACAAAATTCAGCTAAAAGCTAAGGTTAAAGTGCATTAGTACATACAACCATAATTGCATTCTTGCTAGTAATGCTTTCAGTATTCTTATAGTTAATTTACAGGACACCAATTTCAACATTTTCCATTTTCATTATCGAAACATTAATGTTCACTGTGTTAAAACATATCAAATTTTTGGTGTATTTATAAAAATGTCAAAGAATCAATGGTTACAAAAACGTTGTTTTTACGTGTTATATCAATTTAGCCATAGCAATTTTGCTTTGAATCGTTTAATCAATACAGTATGGTGTTGACATTCTCTCAATTTATTGTATTATCATCAGTAGCGTAGCCTCGGTAGGTCAAGGGTGGCACCCCCCCCCCCACCGATATTACACTAGAAATAAATAGTTCAAACATTTTAAGGAACACTTTTCAAATACAGTAGATGCCGTTTAATCGGGGCTATCAGTTTATTGGGACAGCCATACATAATGGCCAAAAAGTATTAAAATGTAATATATACAGACCAGGCGTTTCTAATATGAACATAGGAAAAATACCAGGCACAACCTGCTATAAGGGGTTTAGCATAAGTTAGAAGGAGATAAACACAATCTTTGTCTGATACATCTGCCCGCTGATGTTTCACCGTGATCATTACAAGGATAGTAAAGTAAGATTTTTGACTGGGTGTTGTCAATAGTTGGAGTTCTTAGACGCGGACTGCTTATTTTCTATTTATCTCTGTAAGACTGCTATGTTTCTCATATGTTCGTGAAACGCTAAGTCTGTATAGGTGATTAAATTTGGGTCCCTCCAGTTTTTAAAACTAGGCTACGTCACTAGTTAACATTATACGGATTCTATTATAGATCGTTTTTAAACATAATTACCATGATTTTATTATTTGTTGCTAGTATTATGTATTGTCATAAAATGAAATTGATCTTATACCATCCACATATTATCTAAGATCCAATAACGTTTATATATGCAGAAGCGTCAAACGTAATATACCCACTTTATTGACATTCCATTTGAATATAAATGAAAATGAAAATCAGTGTCATCGTTTTATAGTTTACTTTGAGGAACGCGCGCACACACACAGCGAATCTCAATTCAAAATCATATCTGCACTCAACAAGTAAATTGATGTAACGTCATGCACAGCAAATTTGCACTTTTATTTTCAATCATACATAAAACAATTGCATTCCAAATAATTTAAAAATAAAATAACCATTAAACACGTCTACACGGGACACACATTGCTTGAAATATTCGTTTGTTGTTTATTAATTTACCGCTCTCGCATGGGACGAATTGCAGGCGTTAGCCACGTAGGCAGCACTCAAAACTGCTGACATGCGAGAAAGTTGCCAACTAAATGTGTCCGTGTGTAGACGCGCCTTTACGCATCAAACAAGAGCAGTTGACAGATCTTAATTTCGATTTATAACAAAATTGGTGGACAAGTGAAGAAATAGTTGGTGGTATTTCTTTCGCTAACAATTAATTGGATAATTTAATTTAAGCTAAGCATTATTTGTGGGTTGCATCTCTATTGATTTATGTGAATGTCGGTAACGGAACGATGTAGTCGAAAATGTCACCTAGAAAATGAATTTTCTCTATTACCGTTTTTTCTCTCTATTTCCGTCTCTTGTATTGCTTCCGTAATATTTTCTACCGTATGTAGTGCATTTATTTGTGTCAAATACGTTGTCATTTGGAGTTTTCCTATTTGCCAAGATCTATGGTCTACCATTTAGATCCACACTTTAACACCTTAATACTTGCTATTGTTCAACAACGTACATGCAATTTATTATAATTATATTGTTGTTTTTTTTCGTTTTGTTTCTATTTTCATAGTCGAACATTAAATTTGATACTTTTCTTTGATAATAGTTGATTCCATCACGTAGCATAAAGTTGATGTCAAGCTCTTTTCAGCACTGTATATTTATGTATCACAGTGGCTGATTTCAAAGAATATATTTTGTTTTTTTTTCTAATAATATTCGTGTTCATGTATTAGTGAATGTTGCTAGTAAAAGTTTAATGAAACGATGATGGATATATTTTGTGAAAAACCAAACCAATGATTATTTTGAGAAGCCACGTGCCTTTCAATATTGGCAATGTTCAAGTAGCTGGTTCATCAATGTTTGATTTCAAACATAATCTTCAAAAGTGGTTTTTTATTGGAATAAAGTAACTTCGATTCACTTTTCGTTTGTATTTTATTGAAAAAAAATTTCGTTCCATTTTTATATGTTTACCAAAAAAAAACTTATACAGATTTACAAAAATGGACGAGATGAGTTGTCTGCTTATCGCACATCACACGTCGTCGCCTTGTTGAAATCAATTTTCCATAAATTTTCTTGACAAAGTCATGTTGTTGTTGTTGTTGTTGCTTAAAGCTTTTCAAAATTATGCGGATCAGTCTGTTTGTTAGCCGTTTCTTGTGTAATAACAACCGATAACGGAGAATTGTTTATATTCGGTTTCTCCGGCTGTTTCGTTTTTATTACATCGAAGAAATGCCATAATTTAACGATAGAAGACAATCCAAATAGCTTTGGCGTATAATTTTTATCGTTGTAACTCGCGACCGATTGCTCTTTTTTCTTCTTTTTGTTTCATTTCGGTTTGTTGTTATTAAAACTTTGAAGATGTATGGATACAGTTGAGAGGTTTAATCACTTTTTTAATAGTTTTTGTTGCGAATAGTGCTGCTAGATCAACACGACAAAGATAAATTGCAATTTTATAATAAAACTACAGGAAATACATAATTTTCTAAAAGTAATTCTTGATAATTACTTCTTATTTAGTTCTAGTTGTAAGTAAACAACATTGAAAAAGTATTAATCTTTCGAAGTTTTACCTGTCGAGAAAACTCTTCATACAGAAATTGAAAATATATATGACGTGTTATTGTTCAAAAATGATTCTCTACCTGTAATTTATCACATATCAGTCTATCTCTAAAAAGATTGTTATATTTCGTACAAATATTTCATTTGACAGATTTTATGGTAGTTTTTGCAACTTAAAATTCGCTTCCCTCACTATTCCATCCGTCTACCAGGTAGATTTACTATTCGATATATCAATATTTTGAATTTCTAGCTAGAGGAATTCATTTAAAGTTAATCCTATCAGCATGTATTGATAACAATTCAACATTCTATCGTTCGAGGTATTTTTGTGCTACAATATTCGTTAAAAATTCATATCAACTACTACAAAACTACAATATTTGATAGACGTAAAGCAAAATAAATGAACGTAAACAATGCTGTTGTATATCCTCTCAATATCTAATGATTCAATCTATTAATAACAGTAGATTTTCAAAAACGGCTACCTTTAAAAAAGATCGTGTCTAAAAATGTCATGTTAATCCTATCTTTATGATAAAACGTAAAGGTTGACTAATTTCTATTAATCAATAATGGTTTTGATCCTTTATAATCTTTGACGCCATTATAAATGAATTAACTTTTATATTTTCTTCTTTTTGCTTTTATTATTTGTTCACTGGACGTCCTACCGTGTACTATTCATTAATAATTTCTCAAACATGTACAGCATTTTACTGTTTATGCATTATATTTCTGTTATTCTTGTTTTAATTTTGTGCAACAACTTAAGTTATCAATTTTATCTTCAAAATAGACATGATGTTAATAAAAGTGAACGAAAATGTAAATGTGTACCACCACATTTATGTTCGAATAAAAACATTTCAACAATTGATGATGGTTTATTGGATATTCGGTAAGTAACAATCACATAAATTTGATTTGTTTCTGATTTATTCAGTTTTCAAATTTTCAGCTTCACAGACAACACTTGTCCTAACTATTACGATGTCTGTTGTGAAATGATACTTTCGAATGATCCACAATCGGAAAAAATTCCAATTTGTGGTGTACAAAATACGATCACGTCTCGCATCACAACCAATTCAGAACAAACTCAATTTGGTGAATTGCCATGGACAGTGTTAGTATTGCAAAGAGACCGCAACAAACAAGAAAGGAATGCATTTATTTGTGGTGGTTCACTGATTCATCCACAGGTGGTTATAACAGCAGCACATTGTATCCAAGATGGTGGTGTGCGTCGTATTAAAATACGCGCTGGTGAATGGAATCTAAAGAATACAAATGAACCGTTACCACATCAAGACTCGAATGTTGAAGAAGTTATTATACATCCATCATACCGTAGTGGTGCCCTTTGGAACGATATAGCCTTATTATTCCTCCACCAGCCTTTAATAATCGCTGATAATATCGGTTTTATTTGCTTACCACCACCTAATTACAATTTGGATACATCACAATGTATTGCTAGTGGATGGGGTAAATCTTCACCGAATAAAAGTCGACATTCGTTGATTTTACGAAAGGTAACTGTACCTTTAGTGCCAAGAAATCACTGTATTGTAGCTTTAAGAAATACAAGATTAGGAAAATTTTATAAATTACATAGAAGTTTTATTTGTGCCGGTGGTGAAAAGAAAAAGGACGCCTGTAAAGGTGATGGTGGTAGTCCACTAATTTGTCCTATACCTGGTAGAAATGCGCGATATTTCCAAATCGGTATAGTGTCGTGGGGGATTGGATGTGGTTCAAATCGAACACCAGGTGTATATGTGAATGTGCCAATTTTTGTAGACTGGATAGATGAAACTTTACGTTTGAAGAATTTCAACACAAGCTATTATAAATTTCAATAAATCTATTGACGTAATCTTTACAACAACTATAATAAACAAGTTTCGTTATATTCAAGTTTAGGAATTATTCATTTATTCACCTACACCTATTTTTTTTTTTTTTTGGTTTGTTAAAGTTTGTTTCTAAATAGCTAAGAAACGGTTGAACGAAAATTGAAATACTTTTTAAAACATGACAGTTAGTTTGTAAAGTGGCAGCCGGATTAGTGAAGATATAGCACTCTTTACACAGAGAAAAACTCTTTTACGAACAACTTTTCGCAAAAATATTGAGTTTAAATCAAAAACTTTGTTCACAAGTCAAAATCGAATTTCGTTGACTAATTATCCAGTTAATTTGTTCTTAAAGTAGCTAAAAGTCGTTACGTATACGTTGCTTTATTATTTTTTCCTACGTTTCAACGTAGTCCGTTTGGCTTCGCGCCAATATTACTTTTTCCGCTGTTTGTAACTTTTTTTTTTGAAGTATCATTTTGCGCATAAGTATCAAACTTTTGTAAAATAAGAGTGCATCTATACACGATGTGTGGTTGTGACCAAACAGGTCGAACAAGAAGTCAAACAGATTGTCATTCATCAATAGAGGGTGAAAGAGAGAGAGAAAGTGTACTTGAAAAGTCACCCTCAAGATAGACGATGTGATCGTTTGCCTTCTTTTGTTTTCCACATCATTTATCACCAACACTTGATTTAGACAGAATCACACTGTTTGATTTTTCTGTGCTTTTGTCGGAAAATTGGTAACTACTTGAATTATGTATGAACTGTCGATTTCAACGACCATTTCCTAACTTAAATAGCCGTAAGAGCAAAATTAATCATTTTATTTCGGAATTATTGATTATTACACTCTTTAGAGTCAGCCAATTCATAAAAAGTGTGTAGAAATAATAATATTATTGAAGCATTAAACGTGTTTTGTATCGAGCAAAAGAAAAGAACCAAGGACTACGGTTGATTTAGAAAATTCCTCAAGTTTTCATTTGAACATTGCAGCATTGGCGGAGTGGGGTGCTTTTCAGGCGCCGAAGAATCGAGAAACTAATGACACAGAAAATGGAATCACTTTCAAATCCATTTGTTTTGAGGGTGCCCCGGATATAGCCGGACGATTGTAGTAGCTCTTTTACTATACGAATTAAACTTCTGCCCTATGTAATAATATTAGGTATTTCAAAATGATTTCAAGAAGAAACGTTGCTTTTTATGATAGTAATCAGTAGGGTAAAACACTATAGTAAAATTTCCTTTAACCTTCTTCTCACCCTTGAACGAAATTGCGTCAACGTAAATTCACACAGTTATTTTACAGGTCACTACTTCCTTAATATTAAAGCAATAATTAATCAACATTGTTTTTGTGTGTGACACTAACATATGCTCTTGTCTATGTTTCTAAACAATTTACACTTTGATTCAGTGTCATCTTCATAAAATCAGTCTTAATATAACGGCGGTCCCAGACGCTAATTAATATTGTGTTGGTGACACCTTCATCCGTAAAACTAGTGTTGAATTTAATTCTTAGGTTCATTCTATATAGTTCAGATGAGATCAGTTATCTTCTATAACAGTGTTGAAAGTTTTCAAACAAATGCCAACAGTAACACTGACAATGAGACTGAGAAAACTTTGCGGAACATCTTGGAATTCTATGAAGAATTCTTGCAGTTCCATTGTTTTTTAATTAAAGTTTTAATTGAAAGTTGCAAATACCTAATTATAAGTATATACGCTATAACTATGTACGTACATATAGATATATAGTGTATTCAAATGATTTATAACGTACAGACGACGAGTATAATATTTCAAAAATACGAAAGACATTCTGAGTGTAAGAATGATGGATTGTGCACCCCCTATCCGGGACTACTGTGCGCACTAAAGCAAACAAATAATATCAGAATGGATTTGAACAAGAAGATTCCCTTTCTAATATAACTCATTCTCTTTCTATCAAAAACTCTCTAAATTCAATGATTATTAAAGTGCCGTTTCACAGTAAATCATATGTAACAAACAAAGATGATGATATCTACTAAATGTGATCTTGGCGAGTGAAAGAGAGACGCTTAAATATTGTTTTGTGATCGAATCGGCTTTTTTTTTTGTTTTATTTTACTGTATAAATGAGAATTGTAATGCTAACAATGTTCTGGATCGTTTCTAGAATTGTTTTGCCAGATTAGATCTTCTTTTCTTTCTTTTTTTTTTAAAATTATAAATCGACGTCAAGGTAATTTTCAGATTGTGAATTTAATGGAATTACTTTTGAATTATAAATGAATTCTTAATAATCAATAGATCAAATCAATCTTAAATATTTATCCAGAAAGTAAACTTTCTCTAGACGCCTTGAATGAAAAGACATAAATGCAATCAGCAATTTTCGAGAAAGGAGGAAATAAGGAAACATGCAGCTAGATAGAGAGATTCATACGGTTTTTCTCCCAAACACAGTTACTAATTTAACTTATAATTGATCTGGATAACCGATTTGTTAGTTTCGACGTTCTAAATAAGTATATCGCTTGTATTTTTTACCAATCACCTGTTTGTAGTTATTCCAGTCTCACCTTTCATGACTAATTATATGAAGAAATTGGTTGTGTCGAACACGCCACTATACCAAACTCCGACTGGCACCACACATGCTACAAGAAACCGTAATACTTCATGGAACGCTACAGCAGTTACCGTACAATAGTGCCTTTTACGTTATACGTATGTAACAACGACGAGTCGGCCAAGTCAAATTTAGTTGAGGTTTCACAATAAAGCCAGTCTCACACACTACAGATTCGGTCGTACGATGGATTTGATGAACGGTGACATTCCATTGGTGGCGTGAACCATAGCAGCGTTCACGTCATACGGACGAATCGCCGTTGTGCTGCTCTTTACTGCCTTCGCGCCGTTGCCAAATAAACAGTGGCCTACGTGAGTCGCACTCTGAATGGTTTCGTTGTTGTGTCAAAGAGAAAGCAATTATTTCCGTGTGGAGGATTTTTCGTACGATAGATCCACCGTACGTACGAATCCGTTGAATTGAATGAAATTTTGTAACCTCTATTGTTCAACAATTGAATTCGAAGCCGCACATTTCGCAGTAAATATATACAACTCGCTCGTTTCAAAAATCAAAAGGAAGCGTAATAAAAGATTTATCATTTTCTGTTATTTTAATTTTGCAAAATTTCAACAATCTCAAAATCAATGATAAGAATTAACTAAATTGTTATCTATTAACGACTAATTGTAAAGAAACAAAAACCACTCTTTTACAGTTCCTCTTGTTATAAACGTGGTTTGAATTACAAAGATTTTCAAAAGCCAGCATTGCGCATTATTGTAGACCTGCATCATTTCTATAGATTTCAGTCAATCGATTGTTCTAAATCTAATCTATTTTAGATTTTTTTTGTAAACTATATGTTACTTCTGCATTAATACGAATTACTATTGTGTCTCCAAAGAACATAACTGGAATTGATAAGTCGACATCGCTTATCTGTGAAATAAATTCAAGATGAATTATGATGTTTATTATAATGGGGTGGTTTAATAATTTCTGCTTTAGACTAGATACATCTCAAATCTTGTACGTCGATTATAAATTTCATAGTGTCACTTACAAATTATAATTAAATGCTAATTTACTAGTAGAACATCACGTGTATGATGTATATTACTGCAATGCTTGATTTCTATGCTCATTGTACAACACTCCTGTATACATCACTTATGCAACTAACTCAAATATTCTCTACTTTGATGTTATTTCTTCAAATTTCGTACTATACCAACAAAACGACGAATGTCACACAATTGTGTAAACAAAACAGCTTGATTGAAAAAAAACAACCGTTAGCTAGACGTCCATAATTCCCATTAAAACTCCCAACAACAATACGATAATGCATAACAGATAAGCTCTAGTTCAGAAGACAAAAACATGAATATGTGTAGAGCCTCAATGATTACAGCTACCTACACAAACAAAAATGCTTATTGTTGTTGAACAACTGTCCTTGTAGCTATTAACGTAAAAAGCAGGAGAAACATCCGAAATAAGGTAACAAGAAAAACAACAAAATATCTCCAATGCAGTAGGGTCTCTACATGAATTTACGCTTTAGTCAAACAAGGTGAGAATTAGGAAGAATGGTCACAGGATGTAGCAGTGTATATACGTATATATGTATATATATATATATAGAATTGGATTGGTTAGTATTTGAGCGCATGCCTGTAATTTTCAGTAGTCCTGCTGAACTGTACTGAAATACGGCTGGTGTCGCGATAAAGATTCAGTTCAGGACGCGACACTGTTCTTGAAACCGCTGAAATAGTCGATAGTTGTAACATACCACATTATCTATCTTCTAAAGTAAGAAAAGTGAATTTTCTTTTATTTCTTGTATAATAACCAATTACGAGGCGCAGTTATAAAATAAAAATCAAAATAGTTTATTGAAAATTTTGAAAAGGGATAAATCAACAAAGTAAACAATTATTATTATTTTTTTTAATTCATAATACGATTGATACAAATAGCATCCAGTTATCTATAGTTAGATCAGGACGGGATAAATCAGGAACCACTTGTTACTATTGGTGATTTATATGGTGAGCTCGAATTGCAAACAAAGTAGTTTAGTGTAAGGAGAGTAACGATTTAAACGATCCAGAAACAAAAAATAATAGAGATATTGAGTAAATTTACCTTATCAAAAACGATGTAACTGGTGGTAGTGTAAATAAATTACACTTTTTAACAATCAGTGATGGCGCGGAAAGATACTATTATTTGTCGAAATTGGTGGTTTATTCTCCTAATAATAACAACCATATTGGTGAGGTATCTACACGGATTTCAAGGTAATTTCCAATATTTTTCCAATGATTCTATCAAAATATATAAAGCTAATCAATATATAAAAGCACTCAAACGAATTACTCAAGTTTTTTCTGTATTATATTATTTATTTCAACTGAAAAAATACGAAGCTTTATCTAGGACGTCTCAATAGAACTGGATTTTTTTCCTACTGTAGCAAAACGTTCATCATCAGGTGCACTCAACCTGATAATTTCACCGAACAGTTTCAGTACGATTATCTTGGGAGATCAATTCAAGTCGTATAGTAGAAGTGAATAAATCAACCTACAAATGTTGGCAAATTTAACACAACCATTTCAACCGCACCTATAATTTTTAACAATAATTTATAAAAGTTTGTACGTATAGTAGGTACATGTTTTGTTGTTTCGCCGATGTATCATGTAAAAATGATAAATTTGTGAAACGTGCAATTCGAAGAAGATTTCAAATCTTATTTTGACCTCTCGTTTTCAATTTTTATTTATTATTTGATCTGATTTCATAAATTTCTCCTCCCATTTTCTGCCATTTGTTCGATTAGCAAATATCCAATAGAAAAAAATATATCAAATATCAATATTTTATGATTTGGATAAATGGAAATGATCACGCCATATCCAAATTAAAAAATCTTTAGATCGGATTGATATTATCTGTTATCATACCTCAACTGTTATTTTGATATACAAAGAATAAATTAGCTGATTTTTGATTAAACATTACAAAAGTCTCCTGAAAAGGTTGCAATATTCGTGATCTAGTTTGTCGAAGATGTATGCCTCTGTTTCATTGTTTTTAAACCGAATAAACCAAATTTACGGCTTTCTTTTATAATTCCGACTGTTCCACTTTCAAATTAACGTTAATTTCATTTAAACCGTTATGTTGGTTGTTTCTCCCTTTTGGCTTTTTTTCTTGCAAAAAAAAATAAAAATAAAATTAAATCAACCATAATTTGTAAGTGTAATTTCAGTGAGAATGTTCACGGTAAAGTTTTGTTTAGTTTCATGACCCTTGTAGAATAGACCGAAATCGGTCTTTGCAATTCAACAATATTGGTATAAGTTTGTAGCCGATAACCTTGTTCTATATGAGATAAAGTTGGGAGATTTCCTATATTCGTGTATTATTTCAAACTTTACTATCTCTATATAGCATACCAATTTAATACAAAGACGATCTTGAGGGGTCATTCAGTAAACTTTGAAAATAGATATTGTTTGAATCAATTGTACACCTATTCCTCAACGTTTTCAAGTATACTGCAATATTACAGCATCACTGAAGGAAGAGGATTTTTTTTCGTAGATTTCACGTACTATGCTCAAATAGTGGAAAATGCGCCTGTTAAATGCAATAAAAAAAGAGGAAAGGTCTACAGATGTTCTGCGCTGTTTTTCATTGGCACGTACGCGTAATGGATAATTGAATTCTATTGAGTTTTAACCAAAATATTTTATATTTTTAATACACATATGTTTAGAATGCGTTTGCGAATGAATGGAAGGCAGTAGAATGTGAACCATTGAAATAATGTGACAATTTTTGTTTTTATGGAATATTTTCATAAATTGCAGAAATAGTTGGCGTAATTTCAAGTCGCCTACAGAAATTCGGCTTGTTTCATCAACCGCAATTCGATGAAAACTCAAAAATAGCTTATTTTATTCACAAATTTAATCGATCAAGACATGAAATTTTGCATGAAACAAAAACAGGTACGGTGAAACATGTTTAGGATTATTATTTCTTATTACTTAAGTTTGCGTAAGTGAAACACCAAAAGAAACGATTAGCGTAAAGCTCGGGTAAACAACAAAGAAATTGTTACAGTTCCTGAAAAAGTATTTAATGGTTTTTTTATTTGGGAAACACATCATCTTACAATTTCCACCAATACTAATTGGAAACTTTAGTTGTGCCACTGATATTAAAGTTTTCTTCATAAAAATCTTGAGTTTCTATAGAACAACAACAAAGCTATATTGTTCTGTACAAACAGTATTTACAAACTACATTACACCAATAGTTAGTAATGGTAGATCTCTTTGAAACTCCTTGTGACACGAAATGATTAAAACTCCTTTGTGTACATCTTGAAATACTGAAGTTGTTATTCAATATTTTATTATTTGTTACGTAGATTATCGTGTAGTTTTCTATTCTAATAGTAATTTATGCATAATAATTAAAAAAAACATAGAGACGAGGGTGAAATATGTTAATTAAAGTGTCATCTCTTTGATAGCAATTCCAATCAAATATAACGATGATAGGATTTTATTGAATTAGTATGCATATCAATGGAGATCCGTTCAATTTGACCGTCTTTACAGAATTCTGCTCATTTACATTGACAAATTAACTTTATCTGGTGATACCTGGGTGTTGTTGATATATCGCCACTTAATATGAAATTGGAAACTTTTGAAAATTAAAATATTTCATCCAATAACTTCCATCTTACGCGTAGAGAGACGATATAAGGTTAGATGAATAAACCATTACTGCTTTCCATATACCGAAACAATCAAAGTGAAGCAATCACTACATGGGTAGTATATTTAGATAGCCAATGAAACCATCTAAAGTGTACTAAAGTGAATAGTAGCGTTATAACCAGATATTGCTTTAACCCACCGGACACGACCTAATACTCTCGGAAGAACGATTTAACCTAGGTTAGGGGAAGTCGATTTTAAATTCTATAGGCAGGTAACGATAATACGAAAACGCTCTTGTGTGAAGCAAAGTTTCACTTAAAAAACTACCCCCTAAAACTTGATATAATTCGACAAAGTATCCGTTTTAGTAACCAAACTTTCAATCCCTTCGTTTCCACTGACTGTTAAATAACTGTTCTGAAAGGTAAAAGTAAAGGAAAAGTAAAGAAAAGTATTATACAACAAGTGGAAGAGGGCCCCCAAAATCAATCGAGCAAGTAACGTTCAGAACAGAACTTCAAAACTTTTGTTGCAACAATTGTTGTTTTGTTTTCATTGTAACTTTCGATCAATACATCAAAAGTTTACACATTTTGCGGTTTATACACATAACCAGAATTTTGGCATTGATGATTCATTTCTAACTTATTGAAGTGATGATTTTGTCATTATATTTGGTAGACTTGTTGAGTTGATTTTGTACTACCAGTATGTACTTGACATGTTCGTCAAGTATCTACTAGACATAAAATGTACAAGCATTAATTTTACCACTTCAATAAATCCATCTAATGAAACCACAGTTGTATGGAGGAAAAAGTTGCTTTTGTCAATTCATCCAGATTCGTTCGAATTTAATTAGTTTAAGTCAGTTTTTAAAGGGTGAATAACTTGAAATGTTGTCGTCGTGTTACGTGAATAACATAAGTTTTCTTAATTGGAATTAATTGAAAATATCCAAAGGTAAAACTTAATGTTGGGACAATAAAGACTTGAAACACCCATTGTAATCGTGAAACAAGTACAAGAGTTACTAGGGTATCTCAATTAATGTTCAAGTAGAGAGTAAATAAAAAACATGCTTTTTTCTGCGTTATGTAATGCTACAAGTAAGTACGATGATAAAGTGGTTAATGTTAATATAGTTTCACTTTGGTCTATAATTTTGGATATTCTCTCAAGTACAATCCTCTCATAAATCTACATATTCAACAATATACGAGTATGTTTAAAACGTACGTACAATGCTTATTTCAGTTGTTATACTGTCATAGAACATTTCTTGATAATTCAACAAACGTTATTAATCCTTAGATTATGATAGAATACTGTAATAACCACACATAAGACTAATTAACGTTGACATTAATCATTTCTCTTTCCCATTTAATTACGACTACTGTCTATCCATATGATAAATTGTGGTCAAATTAATCTTGTTGTCCTTTTTAAATACAAAAATATAAACATAATTAAATCAAAATTTAATTTATATTTGTTCTATATGTATATGGTGAACAATGTTATTTAAATTTTTGATATAAAATTACAATTGTAATAATTTACAAGAGGATAACAAAATGATCATTTGAATAAATCAACTGGTGAATTTTCACAATTTTCTTCAATTAAATAGTTTGTATGCTGGTAGACACAACAGCATGTATATAGGTTGGTTTTGTGGACATTTAAATAAAATGAAATCTAAATAGGATAAGGAAGATGTAATGGAAAATTTTACCTGACTGTCACGTAAACGTATACAGGAGCATTTTAAATGGAAAACATTTTTGAAATAAGAGATGATACAAAATAGAAATAAACAATTTAAAAAAACGGTCTATATCACGTTACTTTAAAATAGATAAAATCGAACGATATAGGATGTTTAAGAAACGTGTGTGATCTCAAATGTCACCATTATAAACTATAAACCTAGGCGCACAAGAACGATTTAATATCGGCCGATAATAGAATTGAACGTGTTTTTCGTCGGCCGATCTATTTTGGCGCGCATAGACCGATTTTGCATATCGATGACAAGGTTCAGAAAACGTGGTGGTTCAACTGTACTAAATTGAATGCAATCGGCCGATTCTAATCGGCATATGCGCGGCGACACATAAATGCATCGGATTTTGTTACTTGCCACAGATTTTTACACCGGCCGATACTGAAATCGTTCATGTGCGCGCGCTCTAATCTATGTTTGCACGGCCGATATTAAATCGTTCTAGTGCCAATACAAAAACTGTGTCGATACAACGGACAAATTTACTAAATAAATACAATATCATCTACTATTTTATTAATCAATAGATAAGCGTTTTATGTGTGTTAGATCAAATATATGCCACATCTTATCATAATCTAAATCAATTTTTAAGGGGGTGGAAAGCGAAATTACCTTACACGTACATTACAACATGTAAATAATTAAGCATTCAATTGTGCTATTTCATAAAATTGATGTTATTAAAGCTATAAAGCTGCCATTGTTATAATAAAATATTTCTGTCTATATCTGATATTAGTTTTATCATTATTTCCATAATATTTTTGGATAATAATAGTAATAATAATGATAATAATAACAATAAAAAACATATATATTTGTACAACTATATCTGTAATTAATCTGAATTAAAAGCTTTAATCTATAATGTAACAAATAGAACATTAAAACAGGATATTGATTATTTAACAAAAAAGTAAATTGTTCCATTGAAACTGCTACAAAACAATAAAAGTCTACGTACATCTTAAGGATCCCACACACCAGCGTGGGACTGTGAGAGCGTTTCGCAAACGGGTGATGTAAGAAACGCTTCCCGCTTGAACCCACACACCGAAGGCGGGAATCATTGAATAAATATTCGTGTTCTTCTTTAGATAACTTATGCGTGTAGTAGTTTTCTGTTATTATTAGTAACGACGCTGTAGGACGCAAGAAGAACCGTGCTGACTGCGTTCTAAAATAAAAACGCTGTTTATGCGGACTTACCGTCACGGTATACCGCATCAATGTGAATACGGTGATATCCCGCAACGTCTCTTAGTCGCGCCAACTTACCGCTACCGCTCCCGTTTCCGCAGTCCCGCGCCGGTGTGTGGGATCCTGTAAGCGAGAAGCGTTTCTTACATCACGCGTTCACGAAACGCTCCCGTCACCGCTCTCGCAGTCCCGCGCCGGTGTGTGGGATCCTTTAATATTGGTCCAGAAAACTAAAAAAGCAATGTAATTAAGGAACAAAGCTGTTAAAATTAAAGAGATCTTACGTGTTAGATGCTGAAAATTAAGATTCAAGTGCTGGCTAACAAAACAAATAAAACTTTAATGACATCTCATTTCAGTTTATAAGCAATAAGCTGTATGAACTCCGAACACTGTCGTAACCTAAACCAACACTAGCCATATTATTTGCAGTTCATTATAAATGAGATCTTGAGATCATCGGTTAATGATTTTGTAAATAGGTAGTGTAAGTTACCAGCTGTTATACAATGAACGTATAGTTTGTCAAGTGACTTAAGAGATAACAGTAAAATAATAAAAATTTATTCATAATAGATACAGTAGCGAAGAACTTGATGGAAATGGTTAAATATTGCCACCATAAATAAATATTTTGAAATTTGTCATGATGACAAACTGTCCAAAGCAGATAGTTTCGCGTATTGGGCTTGTTTAAAGTTGTCATGAAAAATTTTTTGCTGACAATATTTTCACCATTTCCATCAAGCCCTTTACTGCTGTAACCGACAATAGCCAAATTATTTGCAGTTCATTATAAATGAGATTTTGAGATCATCCGTTAATGATTTTGTAAATAGGTAGTGTAAATTACCAGCCGTTGTATAATGAACGTATAGTTTGTTAAGTGACTTAAGAGATCCAGTAGAATAATAAAAATTGATTCACAATAAATACAGCAGCAAGGTTTTGATGGAAACGGTTAAATATTGCCATCATAAATAAATATTTAAAATATCTTATGACGACAAACTGTCCATCAAGTTGTGACCTAATTTTTTACTGGAATTCCTAAGTCACTTGACAATCTATAAATAGTTCAAAACGCCTACGAATTCAAATTTATTTTAAAACCTTTTGTGAGATAGGTAAAATCTTATATTGTACGATCCGAAGAATGGGTAAGGTTGCCCCCAATTTACAACGTACTGTGTCAACTATTCGAACATTAGATTTTTACACTACAGGCAGTCTATGCGTGAGCACATACCATTAAATAATTGCCATATTATGAATACAAAAAATGTATATTCATCATAATGGTAATTTATAAATGAAAGCGCTTACTAACGATTACTTTAATAATGTAAATTTAAATTAATTAAAAAATCAGACTTTCTATAACGTATTCGTTCCGATTCACAACTACTCACAAATTATTCCATAATTTTTTCGTGATTGAAAACAATTTTAAAATAAGACACAGAAACGAGTATAAAATGGTGCAGAGAAAGAGTCTGGATTGTTATAATCGTTTGGAATATCTTGCGATATTTCAAATTATCCGTTAGTAGATAAACACAGGCAATAGAGGCAACGTTGTTAAGATGATCTTGTACATTAGTGCTTTATTTGCCTGTGCGTATCCAAATAAAACACGTATAAATCATTGATGTTGTTAGATTGGAACATTCAAAACGCATCTTGGGTTGGAACGAGTTCGGTGTTTTTCTTTCGTTTCAGGTATTATAGTCTTTTCAATATTGTTTTATTTTAAAGTATTGCTACCGAATTTAGTCTCTACTCTGTTCTATAAAGGGATTAATTTGCATAAAAATAGCAAATTCTAGAAGCGAAACTCTCTTAAACGCTGGTAAATTATAGAAAACTGTTTTTAAAATAGAGTGTAATACATATAAATCTACTCAAATGTAACAACATTATCAATTTCAAGTTTGTTCAGTTCTCAATTGTTGGATCAATACTTGATAAGCTGACTAAAACTCTTAAAGTCTCTTTCCTGCAAATGGAGGCTTTCTACTATCAAATAGAAAGGTACTCTATATATATATAAAATAAACTTCCGACACTTTAAACGATCATCATTAATTTAATAGTTTATGGAAAGAATGTAGATTATATGTCTTATAGTGTAGATGGAAAATGGAAAATTATCGACAAGTTAGCATTAACTTTAAGAGATGATGATATTCCGAAATTCACAACCTAAATCATGATTTTATCCCTAAACTGTCAGTTGGAAGGAATAAGGCTTCTCTAGTGGTGTTACCTTTATAATTCCTGTTGTTTGAAATAATCACGAATCTGATTTATAATTTATAGATCATGGTCGTGTCACGTTACTAAAACGTAAAATATAATTATCGATTTCTTTCATTGATTAATGTAAATTTAATTAATATTTTAAAATTGAAAATAAATTAAAACGTTTAGTATTCCGTTTGAATATTAAACATAATAATTAATAACTGTTTATTGCTGTAGTAAAATAATAAATAATTACGAAATTCGCACATATTATGGATCAATTCATTTTATTTTCACTAGATCTATACAATATTCTCATCAGTTCGTCTTCCTAATTACGGTATATTGCACGAATGTAATTGGATTCGTGTGAATTCCAACATTTTAAAGACCTCAGAATCAGCTTTTAGAATTAGAAGAGAACATATAACAAATTCAACTAAAACAATTTTCTTTCTTTGAGCATGAAATTATTAGTAAAATTACATTATTGTCACTTTGTAATGAAATTGAATGGCGAACAATAGAGTTGGGAAAAATGTTTTTCTAAATAAACCATTGAATATTCATATGTTTGGGTAGACGTGTGAGTTTAATGATTAAATATCGGACGGATTGATAAACCATTTTTACATTCAAATAGAATAATAGATGCGTTTGTATATACTTTATTCATCCAGTCTATGAAGCATTGACGGATTGATGACAAGTTGTATAGTCAAATATTTAAGACTACGATGATATAAGGGCAAGTTATTGTTAGTGATTGATAAACATCAATACAATGACCCTTCTTCATTACGAACTTGTCTATTTAGGCATTTGAAAATTTTACGAGTAAACTGTACATGCCATGGACTCCGAATAGCGAAAGGTGGGAGTGTAGTCTTCCACTTTTAGAAACAGATAGCTTGTGCCAGGGCAGTCTTATTCTTTCTAACTGATCGTGAATTAGTGTACGGAGTGAAATCGGTAGAACCAACCGGTAAAATTCGGTAGAATTAGGTAGATTGTACTGCATACGCAGAAAGTTAGAAAGAGACAACTTGCCCCGGCGCTATTCTCTGTCCTTAAAACTTGGTGTGTACGAAATTTCACCGTTATTTAGCATAAAGATTCGGAGTCCATGTATTATAAGTTCAAGGCACATGCTCGCTTTTTTGCATAATTGCAGTAAAAAGATAACTACACAGATAGTCTGTCTAATTTGCTGAAAGTTGTAGAAAGGTGTAGAATTTTTTACCTTCTTGGTAAATATTTAATGTGCATTGATGCAACGTATTGTGTCATAAATAGGACAAGATGTATATTTCTAGATGGTAACAGCAATCATTGAACGAAGTGTTCGAGTTTTTGTTTAACCCTTATTTTTCGATAAACCAAACATCTATAGATAGCTTTTTGATCTTCTACTTTTCATCCATTTTTTTATCACTTTCAAGTAGATATCGAAAAATAATGTGATAATTTAATTTTCATACAGAGCATGCTTTTTAAATGTACAGCTGTTGAATTCTGTAGCTTTTGTAATAGAATTTTTTCATTATTTCCTAGAACACCGTAAACTATAATTTGAAAAATTTCATATTCAAATTTTACTAATTCATAATTTTTTATAGAAAGATGAACGATTGTATAGTTTGTCAAAGCCTTTTATCGAGAACTAATTGGCTTCTCTAATCCAAAAAAGAATGTTCGACCGTCATGAAACATTTTTGTGATTTCCATTAAAATGTAATTTAATATTCATAGATTAATAATGAAATTTGTACCATCCATAATTTCGTTGGATTTTTAATCCATAAATGAAAGACGTATTTGATAAGTAAGCATTTTTCTTTTCAAAAAGTTTAGTATTATCTTTCATTACGATGTCCACAAACGTTAATATTAATGAAATTTCGGTACATCATCAATTTTTTTCTTATTTCGAAGTTTTCTGTAATACATTTCGTCGATAATTATTGTTTCATTATATGAAAAAGAAAGCCAAACAGAGAATCCATTAAAAATTCATAATTGTCTTCAGAAAAAAAAACGATAGTCCTTATGCAGGCTTTTTTATTATCGGTATCTTGTATACTTTATCGATATTGATTTGATCAACTTGACATTAAGGCAGTAAAAACACGAACTATAGAGTAATAGAGTATTTATTAAGGGAATAATTTATCGATGCCGTACTCAGTTTCTAAAAGAAACTCTAGATAGCTTTGAATCGAGAAGTTTGCGTCTTAACTATGAATTTTACTAACAATAAATCACTCCATTCACTCATACCATAAACGAAACAATACTGACATCTACAATTTAATGAGTGAACCAGTGTAAGTTAGTAGACGATCACATGACTTACGTGAGCGTTACAATCAGTCGTTTCTACTTTAATTGTCAGTTTTTTGTTGTATCCTATGCTATTTATACTGCGATGGGTACACTTTTTGTAGATAATTTGGTATTAAGTTACTAAAAGGAATAGGTGGATTGGTGGTGTTTAAATTTTCATTCAAGTGGAAAGATGAGCGAATTGGGAAGACGGCGACAACAACAGCAAAAAGGTTACTACTTAAGCATCTAAATAATAAATTAACTTGAAGTGGAAATTTAAAAAGTTAATTTCAGGATTGTTGTACTAAATGGAGTGATATTCCAAAATTAACATTTCTCTAATAGATTTGGATTGTTTTACGAAAAAATCGGTGTAAAAATAGTAATTTCACCGATTCAAATAAAACTTTAATGGCTCTAAAAGCGATCCTGTTAATTGGTGTTTTTCTAGCTCGAGTATGTGTACCTAAGCAGAAATCACCCTTTAAAATACAACGATAATTCCTCAAAATATTCGTTGAGATATTAATTATAACAAATCTGTGTGATAGTTGGTTCAACCATCATCAACCACTATTAACCGTGATAAGATCCGTGCCTTTAATTCACATTTCTCTCTCAAATTGTCATCTCTCTGTCTACCATGTCTCTTTACACAGATGTTTCGTCAACTTAGCTCTAACGTAATGAAGATTACCAGCCCCTAAGGACCATCTTCGTACTAGGACTTTGATATAATCATCCATCTCATCTAGCATTTTATAGCAATATATATACATACACAGACATTGTGTTCATTTCTCACATTATATTGTTCTTGTTTGTAATAAGAGCAGTTCAGCGGTTGAACCTTTATCCATTTTGTTTAAATTATGTGTGTATGTGTGTGTGTGTCATAGTGGTGTCTGATTTTATTAAATTTACGACTTGTGTGTGATCCCAGAGTTTGGGAGTTATCGTTAAATCAAATTAAAATCGATTTTTTTTTATCGAAATCTACTTGATATCAATCGAGATTTATTAGAAAACTTATAGCATCGTGTTGAGTTTTCACAGTTTTCCAACAAAGCGTAGGAGAAGAACAAGAAAAAAAATAAGAAAATAGAGTATCTAAGTTAAGATATTGAAGTACAGGCCTTGATATTACCATTCAAACTTTAGAGGAAATAAATTTTTCGTTCAACGGTGAAACTTTTATATTAATTCGTTTCTCAAATAGTGCCGTTCCAAAAACTAGTACGTAGTTCAAATCAAACCGTACACATATCATAAATATCGATAAGTTTGCCAGTTTCATCCTGTTATCTATGAGCGACATTTAACTATCTTCAACAGTTGAAGAACGTCTTGTTTATTCTAAAGACGCGTCCACATCTAACGAACGAACGGGAACGAATCCAAACAAACCTAAACGAACGCGAATGTCATGCGCAAACAGAAGTAGTAGAATGTCCTTGCTCAATTCTGGCTCCTATTTCCCGTCCATACTATACAACCGCGAACGAAGTACCGACAATCAGTGGATCTCTGTTTTTCACGTTCGTTTGCATTCGTTCGTTAGATGTGAACGCGGCTTAACTTATGTAGTTTTTATCGGCCAAAATCAGGTCGACTAACTCAAAATCATCATGAAGAAATTGGAACTTGCTTAAATGATAGTGAAATAGTTAATGTCAACTCCAATCAACAAAATAAGGCCATGTAATCGTTGTAATTGATGTTTACTAATTAGTTTCTTGATTTATTAAATTATCACAGTTAGACATTCACTACCATAAATTCTTTATCTTATTAAATGATAGAATATCTAGAGAGACGTCAAAGTGGGATTATTTACAGGCTTATTGTTAGGCTTTCAGGTCAACCTTGACGTTAACTAACAGAAATTGAACTAAAGAGCTTGAAACCTCTTAAATAAGAAAATATTAGATTACATTATAACCACCAATCAGCTTATAAAAAACCGATCTATAAGAAGCATTTTGTTGGAATCAGAATATTAATGTTGTTCAACCGAAACCTTTCTACAAGAACACACGATAAATTTACAATAAGTAAGAATAATTTATAACTAAAATCTACATAACAATGTTCTTACAGTCGTCTAGTACAAGTACACTTGACATTTTAAGAAGTCATCAGCTTTGAAGAGCCATTAGATGATAGTACTAGCCGAACTATCATTGTTGTCATTCGTTAAATCTTATCAAAGTGGGGATATGGTTGTTTTCTAGAGCAAATTACAAATAAAAATTGTAAGTGGTCGTTTTGAACGGTCTAAGATCTACGAAATTGCCTATTTCTAAATCAGATCGAATGGAATCTCAAGTCGTAGACGGCCGAAGATTCGCACAAAATTCGAAATTTAAAAAATTTTCTTTGTCTACCACTTTTCTTCTCATCTGTATTGAAACTGGATATAGGTTTAATAAATTTAATAAAACAATATAAAATACAAAATGTACAACTATTTATGATGTAGATATGGGTCGGTTCACAAATTCTATCTTCTATACATATCGTTGTAATATTTGGACGCACGTGTATCAAATGTCTGTTCCTGAAAACCTGTAATAGAACCTATTCGAACTGTGTATACTATCACATGTGTATAAAACGACCTACCAATTTACAATATTTTTACTAAGGCCATATAATATATAGAACTATTCAACCAAACAATTTCACATATCCCGTATTCAAAGCAATCCTTCTATATAACAGATGCTTAATGTTTTATTTAAAGTACTCTTGTTCTATATAGTTGACACTTTTACGACTGGATATATAGAGAATTAGAGCAGTAAAAGTGATCTTTTTGTGATTTTTAACGTTTTATTCGTGATTTATGTCATGTATTTCTTCTCTAAGATTGGGCTGTTACTATGCACAAATCGTAACGTAAATCCATTTTACCAGTACCGGATTAAACCTCGTGGGAGCCCCTAAGCAAACGAAGACTTGCAGCCTCTTTCTTCCCAGATGATCTCTCTACATTCGTAGTTTCATCAACCCACAATTTTAATAAACCAATATTTTATTTAGAAAACAAACCTAGGTTGAGAAATACACGTTTTGCATACAATCTCGAAATGGATGAACACATTTCGCAGCCGAAGTGTATAGCAACAACATTCATTATGCAAAATGTCGAATCATTTGACATGTTGTTCTTTAAATTCATTTCATAGTAGGTAACGGCCGTAAAACTACTTTTACGTCCGTTTTACGATCTAAATTTCAGCCAACTGTGACGGAAAAGTTTAGATCGGTTGGACGAAAAACTGTAATTATTATTAAACCAGTGATAAATAAAGACACGGATATTACTTTAACCATTGTAGCGGGGCCCCTGAAAGACATGGGGTCATAGTGTGCCGCCTACTCTGCCTAATGGTTAATCCGGCACTGCATTTTACGTATAAAAGCAATCTAATCGTATTCTATTTAAAACCGTTTTTTTTTTTTTTAATCTGCTCTCCAATCTATAACAGCAAATTAATCGAAATGTCACTACATACGTCCTACCACAACTGGAAACATATTATAACGCATGTTTTGTTCCAGTTGAGTAATTAAATTAAATTACCAAGTGATTTGTATAAATACCTTATGATGCAAAACGTTAAATAATGAATGAACGTATAACAATAAAGCTTAAAATCATTCATAATTATAATGGTTTATAATTTGACACATCTAAGATTGTTATAATGGTTAATCAATTTTGATAGACTTTAATTCAGAAGTGAGAGACAAAAAGAAAATTTGACCGATCATCATTTGTACAATAGTATCTCGTTTTTGGATGTTTTAATCATTAGTGCTGACCCATCTAGTTGTTAGAACATTGTTAAAGCTTTGTTGCACAATCAGCAATTCGGTGATAAACGTGTCGGTGGTGATTTTACAGCTTACCAATGTCGCGACGTTAACCATCAACCACTACTACCAGCACTGTCGTCAATCACTATTGTATCCGACAATTGTAATTATCACCACTTAACGGACAATACATAGAATAAAAGTAGCAGAAAGAAACATAATTAATTTGGGATTTCGTGTCTTGAGGTACCTTCACATGATATATTGAAGTTTAATGTAAAAATCACTGTTACAGATGCTATTCTAGTATCGATCAATAAAATCCAGAAAATTGCTATACGTACATCCAGATAAGTGTACTTGTAACGTTTTGGTACAATGATTACGGTACAAATTCAAACATTGAAGTGTGCACTTGTTCCTATACGTGTTCGATGCAATTGTTCAAAATGTAGACGATTAGCCACTTTTTAATATCCGGAAAACCAGCATGTGGGCACATTTCCAGTTTGATAAATAAATCAATGATAAATATAGAATTTCTAGAATACCATCATATAAAACCATTCCATTATTCAAATTAAATAATTTGAGAGTGTAATATGATGGAAAAATTCATTATTTTCTCTACAAGACCTCTCCTCAAGGAAATATCTAATTTTAAATTATATTTATTATGAAAAACAATCTAATAGATTGCATGATTGCTGACCTGTACTCATTTATTGCGTGTTAAAATACATAAAATACAATGTCACAGTGAAAATTCTCTATTACAAGAGGTGATTGATTCAAGTCTTTATCATTTTTAATAATCGGACTCTGCTGCATGTTCTGATAAATAAAGAAAAAACGTACTCTATTGTGAAGGCGCGTCTACACAGGACACACATTGCTTTGATGTTTAGCGTTGACTGTATTGCGCGGGCACGTGGGCAGCTCTCAAAACTGCTGACTTGCGCTACTACCCACCGGCTAAATGTGTCCGTGTGAAGACGCGCCTTAAGAAATAAACTACACGAGCATACAATTAAATTGCATTTGCCTTCCAAGAATACTTTTTTATAATTCGTTGCTATTCAAGCACTAAGAAGACTAATGTCAATTTAAAACACTCCTTTTTCACCATTATTAGACAATTGGATGTATATTTCGAATTAATTTTTCCAATCTTGTTTATAGAATAGTTTAGCTTATCAGTTCTGCTGTTATAAATAGCCTTTATTAATACAACATTGCGGAAGTTGACCAAATTGGTTTAGTAATATGTTCCGTGATATACTTTGTCAAAAACTTAACCGTATAAGTTATAGTACAGCTCAAAAGTATTTTGATAACATCATATTAAAGAAAGGAAAGACGCAAGCAGAAGTTGAAAGGACTTTTAACGTATCGTGACACTTTATTACTATAAGGAATAAAGTGTTCAATACACTAAAAGCTTTGGAAAATTAACTTTTAAATAGACATCCAAGAAAAAAAAGTACTCCTTCAAGTGATCGCTTAATAATAACACCTAAGGTGTTCGTAAATCAGCAATGACAATATCAAACGTATTGTAAGAACATTACAATATGTTTCCACTGTCACACAACGACCAATAACAAATAGACTTCATTGCTGAAACCTATCCTGCAATTTGTAGTTTGTAGAGATAAAGAACGTGTCGACATTCACTCGATTTAAATTGGTGATGTAAAAACATCAATTTTCACTAAAAAATTTACACAGTAATATCAGTATTTACATCACAATTTCATTAGAAGATTATTATCCATCTGATATCGATATCATGATTACTGCCTAGAAACTTTTCATACCCTTGACATACTTCCATTAATCAAAATGGAAGTTATATTTGAATAATGTTGAAAGAAACAAAACAAATACTATTTTCATTACAACTCACGTAAGCATGATCTTTTCTAATTGTTAACAATTCTAGCATGTATTTGCACTAAAACAATTCTGCTACTATTACGAAATTCGTTTGTAATTTATTATAGAAAGTTGCTAAAATTTGCCATACAGAAACTTCAGAAGAAACAACTCCTTCTGAATTTGAATTGAAGTACATTCCATCAACAATCAATTCAACTCACAGTAAACTATCATCTACACTATTTGTCACCATTTTTTGATTAACTTTAATATTTGTTCGTAATTTGGAGTCTTGTTGAAAAAACACTAATGAGACAAACTGGCAGTACATTTGAAGCAATAATCATTACAAAAAAACAAATAAACAAATCATCAGTTGTTTAAACTCATGACAAATACTGTAGATGACTACTTATTTCCAAAGAATTACGCAGTAATATTGGCGATTATTGACGTACAAGCAAATTTACTAGATAAATGACCAAGTTGGTACAAACAGTGGTGTCGATAATTCAACGAATCGAACGAATCAACAATTTCATGTAAACCTACAGTGTGCGTCAACAAAATAGGTACATAGGGAAGAACACCGACACTACCCACTCTCATATCTTCCACTGATCAACAAGAAGTGTAAGAATATCGGTTATTGATGCCGACCATCCCTAGTTCCCTACATGATCAATATTTTGTACCAAATGATAAACATTAGCTATCTTTGTTGGAAGCAGCATCAGCGGCATTACGACATTTTTGTGTTGTGGTACATTTCTAGGCAACTTTATCAGACAAAGATCGATACTAGTAAGGAATGAGTGATGGGTGGAGTCAATAAGACATCTGGCTGTCCATTGTTTCTTTATAAGAGTGAGGGTGGTGCTGATGTACCTATTTTGCTGCCGTATTCTGTATATACCCATTTGTTTCCCTTATTTACTCGCCGATCGTCTCTTGGGGTAGTATAATATGAATATAGATTTAGATAATCAAAGCAGCTATTCCATTATACAATAATAGTAAAATTAGGATTTGCTGTTGATTGTCTGCGTTTCATTTCATTTAATGGTGAAAGACACCCTCCAAGTAATTAACATATGTGGTTTAGAATATTTTGCAATTTAATTATAAAGTGTCTGATTTCCGTTTGTTTGTTTTTGAAAATTCAACAATTAAAATCCCTTCATTTCTATAGTAGTAACCATAAATTTGAATTAACAAAACATGAAATATGATACAAAAATAATATTGAAATTTAAATTTAACTAATCACAATATTACATCTACATAAAGTTGTCGTCTATCCAAATGGAAGCAAATAAATAAATCCATCTCAACATATTATTTATAGACCAAAACAATGATCTTTGTATATAAAACTTGAAAATGTTTGAAAAGTAAAGAGGATCTAGAAATGCAATAGTTCCAATTTGTGTTTACCATCTGTATTTGAACTCTATACAATGCCTATACTTCAAGTGGAATAAATACAAATCTAGACAGAAAACAATAAATAATCATCTAGTTCATAATTTAATACAAGTGAACTATATTTGTACATTATTTATCCGGATTGTTAGTATCCATATAAAACATGATAATCGTACTAATTAGAGACTAACGTGTTATAGGTCATGTTTGTGCAGAAATGCGACAATGTAAATTTGAAAAGGGATTATCAGTTGAAACGATAAACGAACTAGCATTATCTTGTCATAATATTTTATGAATACATTTACATATAATCTAAATTATGTAACTATATGGTTATTTACTCCTCTAATACGCACATCATTACATCATTTCGACGTAACACTATACAACATAATGATTTTTCTAGCAGATTTTTTGAGATAAACTCAAGCCAAAATCGCTGCGTTAACTCTTAGATTCGGCTCATCTTCCGGCCCGGTTCGTCTTCACACTTCGTTCAGTCTCAAATAGGTTCACGACTTGATTTATGCTCGTGTTTCGGAGACGCAACGTATCAAAATTGGCGACATTTGCGACCGGCTCAGCTTCCCTTCCGTAATAGCGACTTAAAATCGACTGTGCCCTAAATCACCAAATGTTACGTGTACAGAAGGTTCATTTCATAATGGGAAGAACCGAAGATCATCAGGGCCTTCATTGTTTTATAAGTGAACATGTGAAGAATGCTACCGATGAAATTACGATGAACGTAAAATTTTGTGTTTCAGGGATTTCTAGAATACAAATAAAAGTTATGATTATGGTTAGGGTTTCTTTGGGTTACCCCTTAAATTTTGTTAAGGTCTTGATTAACGGTAGATAAACATGATACACACTACATCAAATACTTTATTCTCTACAACTAAAAAATAAAGAAAAAATTTATTAATCATAAGTGTACAGAAATTTTTGTTAAAGATACGTCCTGTTAAACATAGCAACGTTTTTCATAGGCTGTGACGTTTCCAAAGTCCAACCTACGGTACTTGGAACTCGTGGCAGTAGTTATATGATGCCAATCCTAACAAGGGAACATTCCCAACCCGCACTCACCGATTTTGATGAAACTTAGCAGGTTTGTAGATCTCATGGAGCTGTGTAAGACACTGTTTTTCGTTTCGGCTAACAATCGGTTTATGGGAGTGAAATCGACCTCCGAAAATTGGGGAATTTTGAGTTTTTTTCGAATTACTCCTTAACTACTGCTAATAAAGATTAATAATATACTTATTTTCGTAGGGCTTCTAGAGCCCTTTCAATTTATACTAAATTTGTTTATTTTTGTTGAGAAAATTCTCACTCTTTCACCCCCACCCCTGCAGGGTAGAAGATGGGAAGTTAAATTTTAGCCTATTATAACCCTATATCCATTCAAAAAACTGAATGCGTTTTTTTTTACCTTTGAATTCTTTAATATTCATATTACGAAAAGAATTGTGCTCATGTGATACAGAAGGTGGTTTTATAAGGTTTGAATATAAAAATCAAAGCTACTGAATATTGGAGAAGTGGAAAGTAACAATACAAACTGTTCAAAATCGCTTCAAAAAAAGTGAGAATTATATAGGTGGAAAGAAGCGATACAGAAAGGAGGTACAAAACGAGAAAAGTTGCTAAAATTTTCATATTATGTGTTAAATAAATTTATACACTTCAGAAAACCATCCCATTATCCACGATATAGATGTGAAAATATGAGCACAAGAAGCCAATGAAGAAGTACATTTAGAAAACTTCAAGGCCTCAGAGAAATGGATAGTGTCTAAAAAAAAACAAATTTGTTTGTCGATCATACGCAATAAACGACAATATATTGAAAGAGACTGCATCTAATTTTACAAACACAGTGAAACCACGACTGAATGACAAGTCCGCTCAAAATAAGTTTATCGATTTAAGATTTTACAGTTTTGCCGTATTATACCCTTCGGTTACTTTTAGCCACCTAACGTTCACATCATAGCATTAGGTCGGGCAAACTAACTAGCACACTATTTGAGCAATGGTTTACAAACGTATATTTGTAAAACACTGCAACACGAAGTTTTTTGTAATTAGATTGCAGGACAAGTCATAACCCTTTGTCGTTAAAGAACCATGCTCCTATCAATAAACATACAAAAATAATGACCAATCTGAAAAAAGCTACCGGCATGCTTCAACCTTTAGATGTTTACGGTTTTCGTATATGGAAGGCATCCACTAAATGAGTTTCGGACAAAGTGATCAAATTACAGTCTTCGATACATAATCTGGTATAAAAGCGGCAATCTGGACCATTTCGAACATCCAATAGAGTTCGCTTTTTCTGCAAAGGAAGATGGTGTTGGTCATCGTTGTTCTATTTGTGGTAAACTCGCATTTATTAAATGCTCTAGATGCAACGAATACTTTTGCTTTCAACATTTTCATATGGACTATCACGGCCATCATAATGAATAAAGATAGATCTGCTGTACGATTCGGAGTTGCCTTTTTTTGTTTCAGAGCCCGCATTTTGTATTGACAATCCAGAATATAGGGTTTATGCATAAATTATTGTTAAAAAACTAGAAAGTGTACTTGTTGTTAACATTCTTGACATGTAAAGTATAAGAGAGCACAACCCGTCTATTAAACGGATATCATGAAGGGTTCTATTATAACCCTCTATGATAGCCGTTTTTAAAGAAATTTTGAACAGTTTGTATTGTTACTTTCCGCTTCTCTAATATTCAATAGCTTTGCTTTTATATTCCAACCTTATAAAACCACCTTCTGTATCATATGAGCACAATTCTTCTCGTAGTACGAATACTTGCAGAGTACCGACCCTACTAAGGAATTCAAAAGTAAAAAAACACATTACGTTTTTTGAAAACCTACTATAGAGGTTTATAATAGCCTAAAATCCAGCTTCGCATCTTCTACCCTGAAGAAGTGGGGGTGAGAGGGTGAGAATTTTTTCAACAAAAATAAACAAATTTAGTATAAATTGAAAGGGCTCTAGAAGCCGTATAACAATAAGTATATTATTGAATTTTATTAGCATTAGTTACGGAGTAATTCGGGAAAAACGCGAAATCCCCCAATTTTTGGAGGTTGATTTCACCCCCATAAACCGATTGTTAGCCAAAACAAAAAACAGTTTCTTACACAGTTCCATGAAATCTACAAACCTGCCAAGTTCCATCAAAATCGATGAGTGCGGGTTGGGAATGTTCCCTTGTTAGCCACTTTTGAATTTTGGTGGATGCGCCGGGATACTTTTCAAACTTTAGTGCACTGGCGCATCCACCAAAATTCAAAAGTGGCTTAAGATCGGCATCATATAACTACTCGTGGCAACTTGGCGCCTTCAAACCCAGATTTTGTTTCTTTCGAAAAACAATTAACATTTTTAATCATCTAATATCAATAAATTCCTTGAACAGTGTCTGCGTTTGCTTGCTACTTGAAACTTGCAATTCTTGTGAATTCGTGTACGCCCAGATCTCCCTAATATTTACCCACTAAATCAGCAGCATTTCTTTTAAAATCGTCATTAGAAGTTTCTACAAGCATTTAAAAATTACTTATAGCTCCATTCTCAAATAATACACAGAAAATATTAAGTTATTTTGGAAATTATTGGAAAAAACTGATTTTGAACTTTAACCCCATAGTCTATCCTAAATCTAACTATGAAGAACAAACGGAAAAACACTTATCCCTTAGAATGTAGTCCCTGATCTACATACGGAAAAACATCAAAATCGGTAGTTTCTACCTAGTCAAGTTTACTGGCAAGTGTGTTATGGCTTACTGAGGCCCGGTTCAACTTCACTTCCTTATTCCCGAGTTAACATGCTTTGTTGTAACATTTTAAATATGTAATTCGTATAATCAACAAATTTTGAGTACGATAAACTTTTTCTCTTAATTATCAAAAGAAAAAAAAATTTTTTAAATCTTAACAAACCTTTAAAATCCGTATTTTTAAAAATACGTGGAATTTGAATTATGGTTAAGCTTAGGGTTACAAAAAATAAAGGATTTAGAGTTCAAATAGGGGGCTTTAATGGTTAAGGTTCAAGTGCCTGGTTTGCGGGCATAATTCTGCAGACGGCTCTTAATATAAAAATTTAATTGAGTTGTGACATATTTATTTATTTGATAGTCTGCCAGAGGCTGTCATAATAAATATTTATCGATTGTTTGTCCATTAAAATATTTTATTTATTTAAAAAACATAAAAATGCACTCATACATTCAATAAATTTATTTATATTATCTACAACTCTTGTTTCATTTTTGATTAATATTAATAAAATATGAGTATTCATTGTTTATAACAATTTATTTTGGATTCTATACATCTATTTATTTATTTATCAACCATTTTGTGATGATAATAAATATTTATTCAACATTATAATCTTAATTCGGTAATTATTATTGTCTTGGCTTCTAATCTTTTCGTATCATCTTACAAGATTAAAATTTATAACAATTTTTGCTGGAATTTCATACACAATTTATATCAATTAATCGTGAAAGTCACAAATCAAAATGAAATTAACTTTGAACTCGCATACGAAATACACATATAAATCCCCATTTCCCAGTTTAATTAGTCCAGGATGTTAGATAAACCAAAAAAGAAAAAAAAACAACAAAAATACATACGTACAATTGTACAAAAGAGCGAGATAGATAAAATTCCAGGTATACAAACAACATCGGACATATCTCTCACTAGATTAAAAATAACATGTTGGCAATTTATGGCAGGTGCAGGAATCACTCTCTATCTTTCATTATTCATCCTAACTTTAGATTAGCTGAATTATTATTGAATCTACCAGTTGACATTTGTAATTTCTAATATTGAAATATTGCTCGATACGTGTATATGTGTACCATACTGTACAGCATTGATCCATAAAAATAAATAATCATAATCAACATTATTATTGCTTAATTAAATAAAGTAAGTTTACCTTGTAAACTGGCGATTTTTATTTATTACGTTTTATCAACGTGAATATAATTTTATATGAAAAAGATTTATGGAAAGGAAAAAATATACGCATGAGTGAAAAATGTAATTTATTAACATAAGCTCCGAACCAGCGGTGTATGCATAACAATTTTTTATTTTTTTTTGTCGGTAGAAAATCATTAAATAAAGGAAAGTCATGTCATTGAAAAGATGAAAACAAGACCAATGTCGGTGAATTCTAAATACATTAATTTTGGATGAAAAATCATTGAAATCAAAGGTATTTCAAACGGCAATCGCCTGGCGCATCCACCAATTTACATAACGAATTTGTATAATATTCAGGGTGAACCAGCCGAAGCTACAGTTTCAGTACTTTTCAGAGAAACGAAACAATAACGTAAAGATTGAGAGTATCCTATCTAATAATAATTTTCCGTTCTCAAAAACCGCCATTTTCATTGAAAAATAACTCAGTCAGTTGCACTATTTATCTTGCCTTGACATTGAATTTATTGTCAAATCTGCTGACGTGTACATCAATTCATTTGTGAGTGGGCGATGTTCCCATTAAATAATCGCCAACGCTTCTCCTTATCATTACTAGTTTATTCAAACTGAATGATTTAAAAGAACCATTGGCCTGTTTATAAATATTTCTATTTAAATTACAAAAAAGTGCAGTCTTCCTCGATTTTTTCTATTAAAATGACGATTTTTGAAAATGAAATTTTTTGTCATAATCTACAAATTGTAGGGTTTCAGTTGTAATGGTTCTTTGCTCATTTTTGTATAGATTCTGAGAGATATTGACCATTTTTTTGTGTATTTTGTTTTCTCTAAAAAATATAGAAACTGTAGCTTTGTGTATAATTACAATCTGAAAGAACATATAACCGAATTGCAAGCTGTGATTTAGTTAAATTATCCTCTCTATCAAGTTAATCGTCTCATTTCCATTGTCCTATTTCTAAAATAAACTAATCTATCAGTAAACAGTTCAGTGACTTGTAATTTACATTATTAAATTCATTTATTGTTGAATTTAAGAATTTCATGTAGGATTATCATCGATTAAAAGATAAGAAATACATTCCTTTATTGTCTTTATATCGATTCAAAAAAATTTTTAAAATAAGTCTCAACACGCACCATCGATTAAATTTTGTCGATTACACCCGATTGTTATCAATACTCAAATATTCTAATTTCAATTTGGAATTGAATCGAAAACGTGCAAGAGTTCATAATGAAGTCAATTATCAGCAATTTCCTTAAATTCACGCATATATCTATAATTATAGTAATATTTCATTAACAACTATATAGATGGTTGTTTTCTTTTTTAACGTTACTGCATTTAGATTGTAAATGTCTACGTTACGACTTCCTAATCCTTCGAAGGACGTATAACTTCTACCCATTACCTTATCTGATAGATTAGAACGAACATTGAATAGTTTCAGTATATCTCTTTATCTTTGTCGTACATATTGTTTTAGGCTTAATGTTCTAGTCAACTGTGTGTGTGTGTGTGTGTGTGTGGTCTACACTTGCTGATTGATGGGTCGTTTTAGTATTTGTAGCGTAATCATGATGACACTTGACAATGCAAGCGACACAAATTAATGACATCGTGTGGTGGTAGGAGTCTTTATCAAGCTTTTTTTTTTTGATGTCGTAACGCACATGTGTAGTTAATGCGTAATCTAGCTAGATTGAAAATTGAAACGATTCGATACCAATGAAGTAAATGATGTTAAAAACATCTTTGATTATATGTTTTTTTTCCCAATCATGTTTTTTTCGAATGAAGCGTTGGTTGTAATTTGGGGCGGTTGACGTTAAGGAGGGGTAGTTCATAATTACCCTCATTATAAATTTACATCATCTACATGATAAATATGTGCTTATATTTGACTTTATGTAAATGTTATGTTTTTATATGAGATACACCCGTAGATAAGATTTCACATGAGAGAAAATTCAGAAGCCTAATTAAACAACTGTTCAAAATGTTTATAACCATCAGACGATTACTCAAATGTACAATAAATTATGAATATAAATTACCAGACAATGTTGCTTTATATAAACGAGAATTTTCAGAAAAAAAAAGCAGAACATCAGCTTGTCTTGATATGAAACGGTAAAATAGCATCAAAATTGATGAAACACTTGGAAATTGTGAGCAAAATGTCAACGTTAATGCGATTTAAATTTGTTTATTGGTGACATTACCGTTACCTTACCATCATTTTTCAGTTGAATAATGGGAGTCCAATTAAACTTGCATTAGTTCTAAAAAAAATCTCTTATCATCACTGTCTCGTTAATGTTTTATCTTCTAGTAATCTATTAAATTGAATATTTACATTATAAACTTGAAAATATGATTTATCTTCCATCGGTCTATCAGTCGTGGAATTATTATCGGAAAATGGAATGTATTCAAACTATCAAAATATTAACGAAAATCATGTTGATCTATGGAAGGAAAACCGGTCAATTCATCTGGTTAAATGTTGTCAAGACAAATTGCGATCTCATTCATCATTATATGAATAGGTCCATTTTCCTAGAAGATGTCACTATGAAAAGTGGCATTCTGTTGAAGTAAAGCTGATCGTTTGCATAATGATAACGACTAAAATTTCAAATTACAAGTAGTAGAGAACAGGCAGTACAAGTAGAAATATAAAACATGTTGTTGCAATCTTAGGAGTTTTACGTGTACTAGTCGGTGACTAGCATGTCTAGTGACTATAGCTGTATTGTTGAATACAAACTACTGGTAAAGAACCATCATGATAAATTCTGGTTGCATCTCGTCGACTGCTTTGATTGTGTATTCATGTTGAACTATAACATCAACACGCTTTTGGTTGTGTGCACTATTCAAAGTTGATTGTGCGTAGAAAAAATGGTAATAACAATAATTCCAAATTTATAACGAAATTTCATCAGTTTTTAATCTTTTAATGGAACATGAAGATTGCACAGGAATAGCTTTTGATCTAACTATAAAGCCCCGATTCGCTGATAAGCTGTGGTCTCTTTAATTCCTACTGATAAGCAATTTTGTACCTGTATAAGGGGTTTTTTATACGAACGTAAAGCTTTAGTTGTAGGTGGAGAAAAACGATCAAATACGAAAAAAGCTTTGGTAGGAAAAGGAAAAAGGAGGTCAGTACAACAGCCGGTGGCAAATACATATATATAAAAAAAAAAAAAACTGAATTGTCCGTTGTCAGGAAAAGATTGGGGGAAAACGGTATAACCGGACATAGTAGACAGCTGACAGGATGTAAGATTGCTCAAGTAGAGGGAGTCGTTTGTAAAATATATACGTATAGTTCTGTAAATGGTCGATTTCCGTCTCTGACACACTTACACAATCTACAATCTTGTTTCATTGTTCTTTGAAGTGTTGTAGTTTTTATTTATATTTTATATGATAAGAAAAAAATCTCAAAATGTTAGCACAACACACACATTTTCTCTCCCCGACAATCTACGCATTTTTTTTCAAAGTTAAGAATGGCCTCCTGCTGTGGTTTATTACCCGCAGGTTTAACCAACATCCATTTGGTTTTACCACAAAAGCTTAAGTACCTATGCAAATTTGCTTAATGGCCACGGTTGGAATTAATTAGGGATTGTTGGTAAGGATTCATCCAGGACACGTACTACGGCAAAGTATTTGAAATCATTCTAATTTCTTTACTTGTCAAGGTTGTTTTATTTTGTAATTTTAATGAGTTACATCGATAAATAGACAGAACTGTGGATTTCTAAGTGAAATTCTGAAACTTATTGTATTTGCAATAAATACAAAGGCGGTTATAAGTTGGAATTTGTTGGTAATGTAGAGGTTCTGACTCTATCCGACATGATTTGATTACGTTTTATTATAATTGTAAACTTTTCTTGTTGTGGTATGTTACTGACAACCATTAATTGAAAACTGAAGATTGTTAATACAACCAACAATAATTCATAGAAACTCGCAATTTTAACAACCAAACGGTTATAGATATCTTACGCCACTAAATTCTATTTCAAAGAATGAATAAACATTAAGTTTTGAGGCGAAGTGAAAAGACGCAGTCTAACACCATATCGCCTCTAATACATAATTAAAAATTATATATTCAAATCAGGCGAATTTTATTCATAAGCTATTCCACACTGACAGGATTATATATTTTTCAATGTGACTGACATCCTTATACTTTAAAATCATATCATATTATCATAAAGCATCTAATAGACAACAATTCCAAGCATTCTTTCATTATGGCACAATTTATTCTATACGTTGTGAGATTCGAGTACATTCAAAAGAATCTCAAATTAGCCAACATTTCTTCGTCGCCGTTTGTATAGAGATGTACCCGACAAATTAACATAAATATTCGCTATAACGTTGGTTTTCTGTATATCTTCATTTTTTAGCAATAACCGCCTACAAATGTTGCAATGTCAACATAAGTTGTAAAGGCGCGTCTCCACACGGACACATTTATGTCTCGCGTGTGCAGCAGTTGTGAGAACTGCGCACGTGTCCGAGCAACACAGTCAACGCCTACAATCTGTTCCACGCGAAAGAGGTAAATGAATAAATATCAAAGGAATGTTGCTGGTTAAATGTGTCCGTGTGGAGACATGCCTCAACGGAACAATCTTGGTGGAAAATGCCGCATATTGAATTACATAAACTGGAATTGAGTTGCCAATTAAGGGTAATGTCATCGACGATTGACGAATGTTGAAGGGACCTCAATTCACATTTTTTTTATTTATTTATTTATTGATCTAAAAGTAAACAAGTGGGACTAGTTGAAGTAATGTAAGAGTATTTTCAATTGATTGCGTGACACACCGACAAAACAAGGACCATGATATATTAATGTGAAAGTAATCAATAACAAGTAAAGACATTTTTCAAGCACATACAAGAAATATCTCCATATTTCCATCGCTTATTTATTTCAAAATCTATTTTTACATTTTTTTTTATATTTGCAGAAATAAGATTCTTTTGTCCGACTATTGTTAAGCAGAACGAGAAAACATCTTAACAATAAAATAAAAGTGTTTTTTTTCTACGTCTGTCTCTCTTTCTTTTATTTACCATTGTTGTTTATTTATTTACATTCATATATAAGCGGAGGAAAAATGAAAAAAAAAAAGAACATATCACTAACAGTGACATAGAAGAAATAAATGAAGTGTAGTATTGTCAGTGACACATCTGCAAAGATCATAAAAAGTTTCAAGAGTTGTTGTTAAATGAAAGGATACAGACACAGTTGAGTGATGTAAATTTGTGGTATATTTTGTGTTGGGAATCTGACAATTTTTTTTATTACTTTTTCTCTCTTTTCTCACATTGTAAATAAAAGAACGCGTTAAAAATGATGTAATATTTCCGAATAAAACAAGAAATAAAACGACAAACTGTGTAAATAGACAAATTTTAGATGTGTTTTATGTAAACAATAATTTCGTGTTCTATATAACAACAACTCTATTCCCATCTTGATTATTACATCTGTTTCTATTCTGTTGATGGTTTATGTGTTAAGGCGCGTCTCCACACGGACACATTTAACCGGCAACATGTTGCAAACGTTGCCAACAACACTTGCAACACTGTTTGCGAGTAGTGTTTACACGTCGCTGCAAATTGTGTGTCTAGTGTGTATTTTGTTGCCAAAACACCAAGAATTATAAGTTGTTTACAATTATTCGCCATGCAACAAACTGACTAACCATAAAACACGTCTATACCGGACACGCATTGCTTGCAACATTCCTTTGATGTTTATTCATTTACCGCTCTCGCATGGAATCGATTGCAACCGTTGACTGTGTTGCTTCAGCACGTGGACAACACTCAAAACTGCTCACTTGCGTTGCCACCTACCCGAGAAATTTGATGTTGCCGGCTAAATGTGTCCGTGTGGAGACGCTCCTTTAATTATTGTTATCGCAATTCATTGATAAAATTTATGCCATAGGATAAGTTATGATTATCCAGAATATTACATCGATATCTATCAATTAATTTAACAAAGATGCTATATATACGTGCGATAGTAAACCAATTAATTTGCATATTATACGGCTATATGTTCCTAGTTGTGTTAGGTGTACGTTACTCTGATTAATATTCAAGATAATTTGATTGATCTTATATGAAATGCCAATTTTCAATTCAAAAATGCAATAAAACGATGCATAATTTATTTAATTTATGTTTCAGAGGACTGGTCAACAGCTAGAATCATATCAGATGAGCCAGAGTTCTTAGCTCCTATACATAATTTAACAATACCTGTAGGACGTGAAGCTACACTATCTTGTACTGTGAACAATCTTGGTAGATATAAGGTAAGTAAAAGACATATAAATGTCTAGTTTAGTGTACGTGAATATCATAACGAATTTTTCTGACCGTTTCGAACTTTTCTGCTGATTTTTTGTTTCATTGCTACAATTGAAACTTGTCGTTTACTAATTGTCTTCTTAAACAATTAAAAGTAAAGACCACACATTGCATTTATTGAAGGTACTTTTTTTTTGGAAGACTTAAAGAATACCAATAGGCAAAACTTGATTCTTCTCAACTCTACTTACTACGCTTTGGAACTTTGTTTTCCTTATCAATTAATTATCTTTGATCGGTTCATTGGTTGATTGATAAAGTTTTCTAATAAGAAGCACTATCTCATAAAGGCAGGCAAACACTGTTCACACAAAAAGTAATTAAGCTGACGACAAATAGTGTGAATAACAACTTATTTGTGAATAAGATAATGTTCTACAAGTCTGATAGGCTACCTTTGATTCCGAACACTTCTTATAAGTGATCTTTAGGATTATAAGAAGATTTCACCATTGGATTGTACAATTTATTGGTTCAATATCTTGATCATATGTTGTTACTAACGTAGCAAAACCGACATATATCTCTGTTGAAGGATAAACATAAATTAGGATTTTTTCTGTTTTAGTACGCTTAAGTAGAATAATTTACGTAAAATGCTCTAGAGAATTATTGCAGAACATTGCATTGACATACAATATCTGTCGATAATACTATTAAACTATTTATCTAACAATAAGTATTCCAGAGTGTATTAGAAGACGATAACGTATTGTTAGTAATTATCGATATCTACAATGTTGTGAGAATATAAAGTATGCTTCATACTGTCATTTCTAATTCCATTATAAATAAAATAACTCTTATTACAAGCAAACAATAGTTGTACCTTTAACCCTGAATAATTAAGATCTACTGTTTTGTAGAAAACGGGTATGACAAGTATTATTCATTATTAAACTGCCACACAAAAGTAGAGAATTTCTTCATTCCAATTGCACCTTTCGACACAAGAAATAATGTAATGAATGTAACGAACAGGGTGATATTTCAACAGAATCTGGATTTTACGTCTATTGCTCGTTAAGCCGGGATACCACGGCGCGTGATTCGGAGACACGAGTCAGGCTCGGCAAACCATGCGGACGCGCCAACCATTTGAGACTCGGCTTATGCTTTCCCATCAGTCGTCGGTGAATTTGTCACGAGTCAAAGAGAAGGCGAGCTTCCTCAGACTCGGTTTGTCATACGTCGTAGCTGATCTATACGAAAATGTGGATTCGCCACATTTATAAATGTGATTATTTTTTTCATAATAAATAATTATTCATTATGCTTTATCAATTGAACTAAACTGGATTACGGCATTGATAAGGCTTGCGCAAGACTTGCTAAACCAACACCAATCACACAGCACTAACCCCCGTCATTTGAATATCATCCACGAGCCAAGCCTGGTCGAATCTCCACAAGCCAAGCTCGCCAAATCACGCGCGGTGGGATTCCGGCTTTACGTACGTGAACAGAGAAAACAAACGGCTATAGACTGCCTAATTTTCTTCTTACTTAATTGATTGCACATAAAAATTACATGAGTTTTTGCAGACTTTTACGACTGAAAACTTTTAGTTTTATTCAAGCTACAGATGTCCACCTAAAACTAAATAAAGTCTATAAAGTTCTAAAGTTGTCTTGCCCATTTACTATGTGTTTTACAACATAAAATAGAACAACAACATTGAATCATTCAATTAGATCCATCTATGTGTATGTTTTGAGACTTTTTCTTGTTTTTGTTGTGGAACATAGAGTATTACTGAAAAACAGTAGAACATTACAACATCACATAAATAGAAACGACGAACAGTAAATAGCAAACTTTTCTTCTCTCCCCGACACAGAAGACTAACAGGAGGACTATTATACGAATGGCCGCCCACAGACTGATGAGAATTATAGTCTACAGTCTTTTAGTTTTAGAAGAATCAACCAACCAACCAACGAAACGACGAACAGACTGTAAGCTTCATTTCTCGCTCGTTTCGTTTTAAATAACTGTTTATGTGCACAATGTAAAATATATACTGACACAGTTTAATCTACACCATCGGTATAGATTAAATGGAGTAACTCAACTTTCTTGAAAAATATGATTTGGAAATTTCTAAATAGTAGAAATACTATAAGTCCTTCGAGTGTGGGGCTAAGCAGGTGAAAGATGAAATATTGTTTAAAAGTTGTCGTTTATTTACGAAAAACAAACTTTAATTATTTTAGTCACAATTATTTATTGTCACGAAACTATCCTGATCGTTATTTATTGTCAATACAATTAATTTTTGATGATCACGACCCAAAATGGATATTCGTAGACTATTTTGTAAGTCAAACGTTATTTTGAGAACACTTTGAAGTGGGTTATGAAGTGCTATTTGAATGCACCTGGGAGTCCTGTCAACTCCCTTCAAACTTCCTCAGATTCATATGGAAAGTAAAAAAAAACTATGTTATGACAACAGTTGATTGATATTATCAGATAACTGATAATTTTAAATATAGAGTGAGAGTTTAGTGAAAGCGTATTTGTATCGAAACTATCGATCGTAATTAGAGTTTCGTTGCAATGTCATACGCATACTTTGAAAGACAAGAACAGCATTATGGAAAGTATTGAAGTAATTTGTAAGAAGATCATGTTTCGACATTTAATTAGTGGCATTTCAACGTACCTTGACAGGTGTATTTTATTAGTTTATTATTTTTCTGCGTTAGAAATTTCTTAACAAAGTCAAAGGCGACCAACTTCTCTAATATGAGGGGCCGTGAAACTAATCATAAAACACGTCTACACGTGACACGCATTGCTTGCAACATTCCTTCGATATTTATTCATTTACCGCTCTCACATGGAACAGATTGGAGGCCTTGATTGTGTTGCTCGGGCACGTGGACAGCTCTCAAAACTGCTGACTTGCGCTGCTACCCACGCGAGAAATAAATGTGTCGGTGTGGAGTCGTGCCTTAAGAAATAAGATTTAACATATTTAAAGCAATTTAAGTAAACAGTAGATATGCAAAAGTGGCAACTCGAGGTTTGATTGTTGCTAAACTCACCAAAAACTCTGTATATTCCTTTTGCGTGTAGGGTGTGCTTCAATTTAAATCAAGTCAAAATAGCCACATTATCCCTTTATGGAAACATTGTTAATTATTTGCTAATTTTGTGAAATTATCATTTATACATCCAGTTAAATACCAATGGTCATTATTAACTAATTCGGTAAATACGAATTTATACAATTTTCGGTTAACTTCCATCCTACAGTAGCTGTTACTATTAATATGAATTTCCTGAATTTATAGTAAACTGGCTCATTTCACTTTTGGATATAACTATTCTCATTAATTTCAGGAAATGCTAATGAAACATAATCAAAAACATAATAGATATGCAATTAACGTTACACAATCTATATATACGGAAAAAACGTGATTTCCTTACTTTTTGATGGTGAATTAGACGCTAATACGTGCAGAAGTGCCCGTTCGTAAAATTTGAAGCTTTGGTGGAGGCGCGGATTCTAACCCACTTTTAGTGGGAAATTTTAATTTTGGAAAGTACCATGGCGCATCCACCAAAATTCAAAAGTGACATAAGATCGGCATCATATAACTACTTATGTAAATAAGTTTAATCAAGAATCATACGTCACATAGCATATGTTTGAAATTATGAATCGAGAACTTCATTATTGATCGAAAATTGGAACTCAATTGAATCATTAAATATTTATGTCGTTATTACTAACCGATATAATCAATTTAGAATTAATATTTATTCTTGTTAAAAAATTGAATATTTATTTAGATGTTTTTTGGTCATTTCTCTTTTATAATTAATTAGATTTATGAAAAAAAAACAACAAACACAACGTTTCTACATCAGAAATACAAAAATGGAGATAGTTGTTGATTAGATGCACGTCAGTAGAAATGGAGGACTATTCTACGGTTTATAATTACATAGAAAGAACTGAAACAAGTAAATACAGACAGAGGATTATAGGATATGAGCCTGTAAGTTTCATGATTAAGATATTTACGTCACGCACACTATCAACAATAAGCATAGTGGTATAGAGTTTTCTTTGTTATAAAGGTGCAGATATTTGATTTTAGTAAAATAGAATGATCACGCATATCACAATCTAAGTTGATGTTTTATATATAATTACGGTTTGTATGTTGTAAAACGAAAATGTAATTAGTTGTGTGTCTGAATATAGTCACAAAGCATGTAATCGATACAGTATGGAATTAAAATCAAAATTATAACACAGACAACTTTTCTCAAACAATGTTTTATCTTGTAGATAGTTGGTTTGCGTTTAACTTTACAAATACGGGTTA
>JAZBGY010000180.1:56826-94498 GCA_037414755.1 Lydus trimaculatus | reverse complement strand
ATAAACAGGTCATTAAAATGGATGAAATTGGGACTTTGTTCGTTAAAAATTTCTATAAAGTTCACAAATGAAACAAAATTTGATATAAAATTGCTTCATTATCCAAATTTTCTGTAATATGCGAACTTATTTCTTCACTCCATTAAATCCAATTGATGATTCCTTAAATTTCTTAAATAAACGAAATGTGTGGCTATTATTACACCATTTTGTTTACAATTTTTTTTTTGTAAATAAGAATGATCAGAATTTTCAATATAAATAAAAGCCGGTTTTATAAATTGCAATAGATAAACAAAGTAGAAATATAATGGAATTTTTGGACCACATGCCTATAAATAGAAGCATTTCATGTTTTTATAAAAAAATTATTATTATTTCAAGACACAAGCAGGTGCGGATTTGGTTGTGGTGCTGCCCTGAGCCCGCCCTAATGTCAAGAAATAGATACAGGTTGAGATATTCCATCTAGGAACATAGGAGAAACTGTAAGAATCTAAACAGTTTTATAGCCTGCGTCTGGACTGAAAAGAGATAGCTCGTGAAATCTTTGTAACACCCTTAAGACTGTCCTATTATCTCTAGTTCCTTCTATGTTCCTAGATGAAATGTGTTAGACTGTATCCAGGTGGTGACTGTTCATCTAGGAACATAGGAGAAACCACAACATGCGGGACAGTCTTATAGCTTTCTTCTGTGTTGAAAAGAGATAGTTGGGAGAATCTATGTTTCTAAATGAAATGTCTCAACATTGCTAAGTAGTAACAGTGATAGAAAATCAATAAAAATTGTTTTCAGAATCGACAGAGAAGTCATTTAATTTTGGATTTTTAGCGCTTTTCAAATTTCTGTTGCTTTTAAAATTCTGCCTCCCCTCAAATTGTGGCGCCCTAGGCCTAAATCCGTCACTGGACATAAGTAGGTACGATGATCACTTTCTTTAGATAAATGTTGTTAAAAAACTGTTGTTTAAATAACTTCCGTTTTCTAAATAAATTTCTTAAAGTATTCTAGAATGTATTTTGAAAATCTATGAATATAAATCTACCGGAAATGTTAATCTAATAACTTTTATTTTTGTGCTTTTTGTTTTTGTTTCTGTTGAATCCATATCAAGATATTTTCCATTCAATATTGACAAGGACAAATAAAATGGAATTTTCCTGTTTGTAATAAATAAATTTGAATTTTATATATATATGCGCATACGTGTCATTTTTTTTTTCAGTTGATTGAAAATACATTTTAATTCTACTGAAAATTTAATGAATATTCAGCAGTGTAGAAAAACAATTCATTCGCTTGATGAATATGGTATGCTTTATTTAAATTACATTAATAAATCGAGAAAAAAGAAAATAACATAAAGTTATGTTTACATTTGTGCGCGTTGTTCAACTTTCGGTTCATCCGAATAATGTGATGCAGTTCTGTTTTATAGGATAGGACGACACCGTACAATGATAAAAGAAATACAAAATGGAAATGGCTTCCGTTTTAAAAAAATCACAAGTTTCCGGAAAACAACAGCAAAATTCCTTGCTATCGGCGAATCATAAAAATTGTTCTTTGTAAGCTAGTCCTTCTACAATAATTACATAAAACGTGATACATTGTTATATTTGTAGATAATCGGAAAACTTTAGTGAAAGATAAATTTTAAACTTTCAATCTCTGATTGAATTCCTGAAAGAGTTACCTCTATTCCCTCAAGTATTTACATTGTTGAGGTCCGTAAAGTTTCCTGTTACAGAAAACAAGTTTTAAAGCTGTATCCCTTAAAAATGTCATGAAATTTGTCGCTTTTTACAGATTAAATTTGTATAAATGTAAAGTGTTAGAATTATTCTTTGAAAAATCAGTAGAAACTGTGGAATTGAAGATATAAATTTTATGTTAAGATTGAGAAACTGAGAGGAGGAAGTTTCAAACCTAAACTTTTCACCTAATTCAATTACGTAAACTCCGGAAGGTCGGTATAAGTTCTTCCGGTAATCCACACCATCTATAAGCGTAATAATAAGAGAAAATATTAATTAATTCACGACGTATATATGTTGGTTTCAAAGTAAAATGCCAAGAGATTAGATTATTTCCGTGTTCATTCAACAATATCTTCCACCATATTTATATTTTTCTCGTATTTTGAAGGATTAAGCGGAAATGCTCCCGGAAAACTCATTATTAACTTATTTAAAGTTGAAAATATGCTACGACATTGTTTGCAGAATTGTTATTTCCCGGATAACCTCCTTTTACTTTTTGTTCCGTTTTGTTTTGTTTTTGAGTGCAGAATTAATATGTCCGGCACAGTTTTTATAGTAATATGTTTGTTATTATTACTATTATTATTATTCTAACCTATTCACCGATTAATAATTGGAAAATATTGTAATCTAACACAAGAAGAAAATCTACGTATTTATGGACGCATCACGTTTTGTATTCGATTGAGTCGAAACAGAAGTATTTTACCTGCAATTACAACTATTTCAATGAAATGAGCTAAAACCTGAATTTTTCAAATAAATTTAAAGGCTTTCATGGGAGCTGCTTTTATGCTTTCAGAATTGTTTCCAAGCATAAACAATTAATTTCCCTAGATTGAATCGTTTCAATAATAAATCGTTTTTAAGCCTCTCATGTTGTTTTCAACATTGTCAACGAAAATCAATCTTCTTAAACCTATTGTATGTATCTGTCATTCTATTAATGTTGTATATTTGGGAAAAAACTGAAAGTAGTACAGTTGTGTTACTGAAAAATTTTAGTATACGGAGTAAGAGTATTTCAACAATCGGTCAGTTGATCAAAGCTCTTTGAAAAGCTGCTTTTTGCAAGAAAACGCAAATGATTTCAACATAGAGACGGAGCATGCTTGGAAGAATACAAATCATGTTTCAAACCATGAAAGTGAGTTTATTATCAACTTCATACCTGTTAATGAGCAGGCTTTATTAACTACAAAGCTCCGAATAATAAGAATAGCTTTAGGTAGAAACGAAAATACAGTAGAAGTAGGTGGTGTGACTTTTGTGCGTATTTAACACAGAACGAGTGTTTACAGGAGATTAGCGATGGCAGTAAACACGAACATCAGAGAAAGATGTGCAGATGTAAAGTGAATGAGAACGACAAATACTTTATTTAATAAAATTAATGAAGGTGATAAACTGGTAGATAGAAAAGTGTGATTAAGAAGCAATATTGAGGGAACGAAGAACGAAGAAGACTAATTATAAAAAAAAAAAACTAGAAAGCTAATTGACAAGGAACGATAGTCTTATTATGTTGTAAACTTGCACTACTAATTCCACGAAAAATTAAATTTCGTCAATTGGAAAGCAGTTGATTTTAAAACTGTCTTATAGATATAAAATTAGATTGTGAATACTTTTTAAAAAAGATTCTTGGGAATTTCTATAAGTGCATAAACTTCGTTTTCGGATAGAAGATCTTTGAATAAAGTGTAAATCGATGTTATACGATTCCCATGGGCTATATATGGAAACTATCGGACTGTACCATTTCAGTATATTATATTCTAAGCAAATTCATGAAATAATGCATACTACTGTTTCAATCACAGTCTGAATATTTAAAGCTAACAATCTACTGAATTCTAATTAGTTTTTATGATTACTAACTTCAGGAAGAATTGTACAGAATCTGGAGACTAACGATAAGGAACAAGCGACTTAGTGATGATGGCGGGTTACAGAATTAATCTCAATATTTCTATATTTCATATTGCATCCATAAAACTGATGTAGACTCGTTGAATTTTCTAATAGACAATTAAAATATCATATATAGAGTCAATAAATGGAATAACATTAATAACGAACAGTTAAATTTGGATGAACAATAATTGCATATACAAATTTCCATATTAAAATCGCATTGTGAAATTCAAAATGGACACAACATTATTAATGTTTATAACAAATTGTACTAATGTAGATTATCTAATCACAATCAACAAACAAAACAAATGAACCAAGATCATTTTTTTGATCTCTGTTGTTACTATTTTTTTTTCTTCTTCATAAATTTAACCCCAAAATGGAACTTTCTTTCTTTAACAGGATGAAAAAATATTTTCATAACAAAACTCCTCATCAAAGTTTTGTAGATTTTCTTCAGACCAAGTTTTATTACTCTCTCTATATCTCCTTCAATCTTGTCTCACTATATCCTTCTTATTATCATTTTTTTTTTGAAGTTATCACACGAACAATATAAACATATTAAATATTCTATAAAGTTAGCATACTGTTGCTGAGTTTTATTTAAAAAAACATCAGTATGCCCCGATTGTAGTCATTTCAGATACACACATGTCAACCTGAAAACGTCATACTGCTGAAATTTTCCGGATGAAGAAATACAACAGCACTATAGTAAACTACAATTGGAATATTTAGGATGAATAAACAAAAGAGTTGAATTTGAATTTAACAATCTGCTGGATGAAATACGAAATTATAAACATTTATAATGAAATTGAAATATTAAAACAAATCACTCGTAATTTGATTTTAGAATTATACAAAACTGTGATAAACTAAACGGGGTCTAAATGTTTCTAAAATGATGTTCAATCACACATTTAAACATCTATTTGCATAAATTTACAACTTACGCGTATCATCATATCTAATCGACATCAGTTCAGCGAAACATTTAACGGATGTTGTTTCATTTAATGGTGTCGGCGGCCAACACAGCAATCCATCCGTTGTAACCGGACAAAATCCTTGTGGATTTTGTTCAGCTATAGTTATTGTACGATTTGCATAAACATTCATACAATATGGTAATGTTATATTAAGACTGTTTTTAATATCATCTGTCTCACTATCAAAATTATCACTATTTATATCACTATCCATTGATGATGTTATTTCTGGATCAACAGATTTTAAGTCTTGTTCCCAATTCGAGTCAAACCAACTCATTATATTGAATTAACAATTTTAATATAATAACAACAAGTACGAAAATATCATTGTTGTTGTTGTTGTTGTTGTTGTATTTTTCACACAATTACTATGTTGAATTGTTGTTGGAAATTCACCTGGAACACACACAACAGACCACCAGTTAATATTAATTTGTTTAATTCAATTTATTGTTGTTGAGTTATTTTGTCGCCTTATCAGTTTGTTTATTTTTTAGTTAATTATAAAATATGATTTTATTGTTCTTTCTAAACATAGGTTGATCTAAATACTTGTTCTAGATATAATTTTTTTTACCTTACTGAACTTTCAACTAAATAAACAATAATTATTGTTTTATATGAAAATTGTTTCTTTTCGGTGAATTATTGCAATTATTTCTAAAGACAATTCGATTCGGTTGAAGATAAACAAAAAACATTTCACCCAAACACGTGCAGTACTTGTTTACAGTTGAGTTTGGAAATCAACACAGCACGACTTTTTTTTTTATTTAAATTTTGTTTGTTCCAGCTTTTCCACTAGTTGTGCGTTGAAATTAGGATAAATTTTTAAAAGATTGTGGGCCACACTGCTATAAAAGGTTTCTTTCTCAAACAAACAAAGCTTCAAGTATCTGAAAGTTAAATAACATTGTTTTGAAAGGTAAATTACTGCTAAATATTTTAATTATTAAAGTTATTCATAAAGAATGGAAAGACCGAGATGATAATACACCAAAACACATATAATTCGTGAAAATATAGATACTTATCGATGAAACATTGTGAGTTTGCTTTGGAAATACAACTGATAACAAGACTTACTCTAAATTTGAAATAAAAACTGCTCCCATAAATATATCACTGATAACTGAAATATAGAGCAGATCCTCTAATCATTACGTAGCAGAAACGTATTAAAATATACTCAAGTCCTGACAACAGCTTGGATGATTAGACATTTACTTGATATAAAAATAAAATAGCTTTGAAATTAGTGTTTATGCAAAAGTTGTTCTTTTCTCTTGCAATTTTTACACTCTTCAGCCTCTTTCCACTTTTTGCTACACACCACAGTAATTCCCTAAACTCTGTCAACAATAGATTAGATCTTGGAGAAGGGTTCGTTATTAGATGCAGAGTACAATCGGTCAAATTCTTGACCTAGATCTGTTTAAAATTGTCTTTATTGGACCTATAAATATTTCCATTACATCCCACGATACAAATTTTCATATATAGAGTTTACATCATAATTTGGCTTTTGTAAGTGTTTGATATTGTCAAAGTTTATTATTAACTCTGTTCGTTGATCTCTAATCACAATTCTCCGTCCAAAAGCTTTGCTCCTTTTGCTTTCATCTATATAGTTTGATAGTTCTATTGATCAAAGGAAACTTATACAGGAATAAGATGACCGACCTCTCACCAATTTACTCTAGTCAACAACAGTTTCAGAACATCATAACGCTAGTTACCTTTATCAAAACTCGAGAGCAACAGTTGCGGAAAAGAAATCAAACTCAAGAGTAAGAATTGTCAAGAATTGACTGTGTATATCTAAACGACTGATGTCTTAAACAAAGCTTATTTTATGGCATTTCTTACAAGATCGATACCAATCAGTCTCGAATACTGTCGCGATATGTCTTTAGAAAAGAGCAAATTACGAATCGAATGGAAATTAGATGGTTTAACGCCTTGATGGCGTAATTTCATGAAACTATATTGTCAATTTTATATAAATGAGGATTTGAATTCTATAAATTGTTATTAAAGAACAATCATTTGTACTTTAAATAAAATTAATGGGAATTTCTATAATTGAAGCCAATCAGAAAACTCTTTCGTTTCAAATGATTGTTTCAACTTTATTACAAAAGGAGCCAATTGTTCTTCATGCATTTAATAAAGCTTTTCTCAAAGTTCAGCCTTGCATAATGTCAAGTCCGTAATAAAGGAATTTCTCAATTATTATACGGATAATACAATAATCTTCTATAATCGTTATATGAAATTTTCAGCCCATAAATAAAACCCAATGATTCAAGTGTTGTATTTACAAATGCGTTAAGTATAAATCATCATTTTTACTCATTGCCTAAAATTTATCGGTTATTCATTAATCTTTGTTATAATGGATGTTCTATTGGAATCTGTAGAAAATTGTGGCAACATAAATTCTTTATTGATTCTCTTAGTAAATCGTCCATGTGTTGTACTGTGATATCGTACACTACAATCCAATAAAACTTGATGAATGTTGAATTGTTTGTTCTATGAATTTATTACAAAATGTTAATAGAAATACCTATTGAAGTAAATCAAGAATGTTTACTGTTTTATGTAGTGAAAACCTGAAGAAATAGAATGTGACAAGACCAGAGATGTAGAATTATTGATATTTCACTAAATGAGACAGGTTGAAAGCTTAAGACATGCCACTCAATAAACCAAAGCATGAAAGTTTCTGTTTTCTATACCATCTAGAACAAATGTAGTATGACGATGTTGATTTACGCATTGCTTTTTTTATTACAATTTAGATTTTAATAATAGCAAGTAGTGTGAATACGCCTTAATATTATAATTAAATTTCCAATGGAAAAACTTGGAGGAAAATTCCAATTATATACAATATATTAACGTATTGAAAAAATCACGATATGCGTGTTTATATTGAATTTTATAATAATTAATTTCACCCTCATACAAAAATTTGCATTGTAAATAGGGTGTATGCAAGGAGCAAATTCAAAAATACGCCTTAAATTTTGTGTACACAAACAGATTCTTTTTAATAATATTTGTTGTAAACATGGTGATTTGAATTTTGGGGGACGATCAACACAAAATTTCATTCTTCTATTAAATTCCATAAAAACCTATATGAAGTTTAATCAAATATATGGGAAAATTCTTCAAAAATCTGTATCCCTATCTTGATCACCACCTCCAACATACCTATGATATTACAGACGGTGTCAAAGTTGATGTGTGCTACCCGATTCAATAAAAACAATAGATACGAAATCATTTGACATCAGAAAATTGAACGTGATTGATAACATTTGTATGGTAATCTTCAATTGTAATAAATCTAAGTACTTTTGCAAGTTTTGTGCATATTTTAAGATATGTGTGAGTTTCATTTTGTTAGTTGATTCCAAGATGAGACATTTCGAAACGTTCATTATACATCACTGATTTCAAAAGCACGAAACTTTGTTCATTTCAGGTTAAGAATCTGATGACGATATGCAAAATAAACGCTACTGGGGATTTACTAGATATCTTATAACTACCTATTCCTAAATGAAAATGGTGGATATGATAAGTTGTGTAGTGCTGTATGTAGCTAATCATTGAGAACCCTCTAAATTGGTGTCTAAACAATCAAAAAAACTTAATTGTTTTGTTTTGTGTTACGAGGGCTTCTCTAACGCTAAAATGCCTTTTCTTTGGAAGAACATAATATGATAATTGTTTATTAACATTCGGCGTGTTTCATTCGTACTATATAGTACTACTTTATCATTGATAAGTTGAGATTACTTGACCCAATTACAGTTAATTCTCAAATAACACTAAAGAACATTCGAAAATAAAACTATTCAACAGTGTTTTTTCGTTTGAATTTTCAACAAAACACCATTATTAAAATTGTTGTTTCAGTTTATTACCTAAGTTTGAAAGAAGTTTTATATTTTAATAACAATCTTCAACCGTCATTGTTTCCTTCTGGGAGTAAACTGTTTTAGAGTTTCCAGAGATTATAATAAAGCATATCATCAAAGTGATACAGTGTTAGCATAGATTTGATGTTCTTTGTATCTACAATAAAATGTAAATTGAAAAATTGTGTTACAATTATCTCTATAGGTACATATATTGCATCAGTACTTTGTTGTTTCTTTATCTACTAACAAATCGTTTATAATTAAACCCAATGTTCTATGTAAGACCTAATAGTAGTTAAAGCAGTTTAACAACAAAACTAAGCATTAGGTATCGTGTAATATTGCTTTGATAATGTTAAATGAACCACCAACTTTGTAAAGTATATATGTATATATAATTGTATATAAGTAATAAAAGGAGGTTTTACATTTATAAACATGAACTATTCAAGTATTTAATGAAGCTTGATATAAATAGCTGTATTGAAAGGAAAAAGTCGAAGCTTCAAGCAAGTATTTTATTGAATTTTATTTTTTACGATCTACACCACAAGCTGTTTATATTCAAATTTCGTTAAAGTCTAATATGAGGATTTTTTTGATTCTTATCTCTCTCTCTCTCTCTTTCTCTCTGGAAACCCTCCACTTACCTATCAATATCGACACAATTTGTAATAAATAGATTCTCCTGTTCACAATTATAATGTTTTGTGGTGGAATCAAAATTTTAAATAATCCTCGTAATTGATTTAATGACGTGCATATAAGCAAGAAAAAAATACAACAATTTTATTATTATCATAACAATGTCATTACATCTTTTATTATCGACATTTAGACGTCTTTTTATATTTTGTTTAACGATGTTACCTTTTATATTTTCTATTTTTGGGTTAAATTTAAATTTATCCCAAAGCATAAATTGTACTTAAGTCTATCTTTAGATGTTTAAAACATACTAGTATAGTTTCATCTTAAACATTGTTGTAAATCTCTTTTAGGGGGATTATAACGAAAAATTTCCCTTGCGGGATAATTATAAAACATTTTATGATAATGATGTCGCTACAAAATGAACTTGTCCTTAAGTTTAAGTTCTTTGTTGTTCTTTACGATGTTATATTTTATTTATTATTAGAATTAGAAAAACAGTTAATTAATTAATGAGTTGTTGTCAATTGAAAAATTATTTGAAAATTATCGTTATTTACCTGAAAAAGGTGTCATTTTTGTCCAGTCGACGGATTAATGTTCTGGAAATAGAGGATTTATGCATCGAATATTTCCAACAGACAGGAAATTGACTGGAAGTTTTGGATGGTTATCCAGACAATACGTACAAAAAAAAAAAACGATTGATTTAATTGTTAGAAATCAAGCGATTTATCAATTTCCAACAACAACAAAAAAACTTGGACCCTTAATGTATTTGCATTGTTTTCTAACGTATTCTCGACAATTATTTGAAAGATTAATTGAGATAATTTCTTATCTTTGTCTCTGTAAATTGATTTCAAGAATTTATTATAAGAATAAGATACTATTGATTCAAGGAACGGATCGTTTCTGACTGTCCTAGTCAAAGATGTTCTTGCCACATTTAATTTTGTTAAGCAAAATTTTAATGACGACGAACAAGTTATTTGAAGTTGAGACACTCCTAAATTGTCTAACAAGCTCATCATATCAGGAACTAAGGAACATCGACCAATCCTCAAATCTAATTGGATTTTAATAGCGTTTTATTGCATTCAAACTCGATTCCTTCTTCATTATGATATAAAATCGTATATGTTACCGATTATCTCGAAAACACGGTTTTCATCTTAGATGTTTACAATTCTATAAAAACTTTTGTTGGAATTGATAATAGACTATCGTCTATATCTTCTATTAGGTTTGGTAAAAGTTTACATTCGTCCGGCGAGATTTGAACTCGGTAAATTGATACTTTCCGAATAGACGTGTTCTCTACAGAGAAGTTGTAGCTAATGAAAAAACCAGTCATAAACTGTATGATAGTAAAATTTTTGCATTTCCATCTGTATTACTAAATGCCGACTGCTAGTGGATTTTGATAATTTGAGATTTGCCGCTTGTTTTACCCGATTCAAACATAACGACCAAAATAACTATGAACATAAATAGTAAATTGATTTCATAACTATTATCTGATTATAGATGAAAGTACATCCACTTTCATCTTCAAAGATTCAAAGATCCGTACGCCTGTGAAACTTGATATCAAAAAGAAAAAAACACGGTTCATTGTTAAGCTTTTGTTATCACCTTTGATGTCTTAAAGTTATATCAACTTATACAACAGATTTCTAAGGAACAATAGTGTACAAAGATTACTTGTAGACAATTGTACGACTGTCTTACACAGGTAAGAATTTCAACCATACAATTATTTAATGTTAGAATTGGGCTATTATCTTCTATTAGTCAGTTCTTACTTTATTCGGGTGATATTACTCTTACAATGTCGTTTTTGATAAAAAGACATCTGCTTTAAGAATTTCCAGTAGTTAAATCAATTTCTAAACATATGGTTTATGTTCTTGACACATTGTCTACGCCTAAACAACATCTCTACAATGTGGATTTCTCCACCCAATTAGCCTAGCCTAACCAATGCAGGAATCACAAAAAAGTAAATTTGAATTGTGCACGAATAGCACAATTAATTACATCTTTCATAATATAATTATTTCAATAAATGTTTCCAATAACGGGATATTCAATAAAATTAAGAAACAAATAATATGATGCCCTTTAAATTTTAATGATAACATCAATATTTATAAGCTTTTAAAATTTATTATCAATACATAAATTTCAATGTTTTAATTTACTCAATCTCTGTTTATTAATTTAAAGCCTAAATGTTGTCTTTGAATAAATATCAAAGCTATTACAAAATAAATAGAAGATCAATCAATTTTCCAAAATTAGTATTCATTTAAGGTAGTTGTAGTAGAAAATTAGAAAGTTAGATAAAGTTTAATGTTCAATTTTACTATGCTGTCAAGTTTAAAACTTACTCCAAGATCATAAAAATTGGAAATTCCTGTTGAGATATCTCTAATAAAAACTTTACGAATTTATTGTTATCTGTTGGCGTTATTCCCTGATACCTGTTTAGAGTTCAATCAGTAAATCAAGAGTCCCCCAATAAACTGTTTGAATGAATAATTGAACTAATGATAAATCAATAAATTTACCCTCAAAACAGTTTAATTTTAAATATACCTACATACATATCTAAAGGTAATACTTACGCATGCTACTCAATTTTAAAAGAATCTCTGCAAATGATTTGAAAAGATCTCATTTTACCTGTGTATTCTTTTTTAACGAGATCCTGATATGAATTTATGATAAAACTAAAACTGGATGAAGTTTCTTTGAAAATCACCAACGAAAATGACAAAAGCAAAAACAGACGTTTCTCATTATCAGTGGATAAAAGAAAAACACAATTTTGTAAAACAATTAAAACTATACTGATAACTAGTATCTACCTACCATTAGATATCCAAATTGAATTAAAAGTAAAGCCAATTATTTAATTTCCATGTTGGTTACAATATTAAAACAAATACAAGTCCAACGCAACGACAACCTTATAAATAAATCAAATGTGAATATTTATAATTTAATCGAATTATTTAAAACAGGGTGGTTGTGATGTAAAACAGAGCAGAGAATACAACTGTGTATACGTATTGTAACAAAAGTGGATATTATGAACAAAGTGGAAATGAAAGAATTTCCTCTTTCGGTAACGTTCTTCCTTTTCAACTGTATGTAAAGAGCTTCTTGACATTTCCTTTATAAACCAGCCACTATCGTACGTCGAAAAGAAAAATATGGTGAATATTCGTGCACGTTAATATAACACTGGTAGATTTATAATATTTCTTTTGTTAATAAAACGATATTTCCTCTACATACACCCTTATAAGAATAGACCTAAATTAGATCGTTATTCGGATTATGATGGTCGTTACAACAGCAATAATAAACCGCCTGTTTACTTTCAAAACGATATTTGGAATTTATAAATCATACGTGAGTTGGTTTCTATGTTCTGAAGCACCTTTACTGAATAACTAATGTCAAGCATAAGGGTGTCTGTCTAACATTGAGATACATTCTGTAATAATTTTTTTTGCAACAGAACGATTTCATTCCATCACACCAAACTAACACCAAAAATAAACAATTCAGACGATAGAAAATGATTTTAATGACACTCATTTCCTTGTTTTATGTAAATTAAACAATTTTTCGGCGAAAATAGTGGAGAATGTGGTGGGAGTTTGTTTTGGTCCTGGCGACATATCTCGCAGGCTATTACAGCGTTGATAACAACATACACATGGACGGATGTATAAAATATAAGCGGTTGTTTACGTTTTTCTTGTTCCAAAACGTTTTAATTTACATAAAACAACAAACAAGGAAACAATAATCAGTGTGACGACTTTCACTTGTTAAAGTGTTGAACAAATTGTTTAAAATATAATTAAATTAAAGTCAATTTATTTTGTAAAAAGAACCTTAAAGGACTGTAAAGTAATGTATTCTTTTGTGGAGTTTACAGATCAGTTACCCTATAACGAAATGAAAACAACTCTTATTTAGAGAAAAGAGCTGTTCTACTTAAAAAATATAATAGAAAGGTTCTCCTGTGATATGTCCCTCTTATTTTCAAATTGAAAAATATCACGGTCACTTTAGTGATTTGTTTATTGTGTTATCCCAACAAAGATGATAATTGTTGTAATAATGGGAATTGATGAGCCATTTATGGCATGGTTTAATTATTCAAGCAAAAATTATTACATATGAAATACCGCAGACTTTTAACCCAATTTTATACAATTTGCAAAGGTACTGATTCTATTTGCTGTATGAAAATGAATAAAATAACCCATTTTTGTTGTTTTTTTTTCACTTCATCAGTTAAGCATCTTTGATAAACTACCAACAGATCTATCAAACCGAATGAATAAAGAAATTCATCTTACTTACGCTAAAAGTATTATAAATCCTCTTTATTATTCTTCTTACAGAAAATGGAATTATATTGTTTTAATGTGGTAATTTAAAGTGAAAACTTAAATGTAACTAACTTACTATTTACAACGGTAAATGTAAATTTTTAAAAAAAAAAAAAGTCTAGAAATGGTGGATGCGCCGGGTGCGCTACTATCAAAACTTGGATTTCTTTGCATTTGTTAAAAAAAAAAATGTAATTTGCCTTGAATTCTTTAAGCAGTAAGGAGATTTTAGAGATAAAACTTGAAAAAACAACATTCATACGCATATTTTTAACGCTTTTTAAAAGCAAGCATGATATATATACGGTTTCTATTTTTAATTCCGTTTTTATTGCCTAGAATGAATACATGCTAATAAAATATCTGTGTACTTGACCAATATTGACACAAATAGTAGTTATTTTAGACCTATGGTTGTAAACATTAATTAAACGCTGAACTATCGCTATCAGTTTACTTAATTGTGTAATCGAATCAACTGTACATTAAATACATTATGCAACTTTAATAATCGAATATTACTACAATCAATTCCACCCTTATCATTCACACTGAGCATTTCTTTTAGTTATTGCTAGATAAGACATATTAAATTAATATTATTCCTATTAAAACCAAACTATATCTTTTTCTAACACTGTAATATGATGGAAATTCTGCCCTTAATGGAACTTGAAGTATGGAAAATCTCAAGTGTTATATAAGCAGCCCATGCAGAAATACAATATTTGTATGAGTTTTTAAAGGTATCGATTACTCTTCCTCTATCCTATTGTTGCAATACGTATTTATCATTTTTTGATATGAATTGTTATTGAAAATTCAAGATTTATAGATTCAATTTGAATTTTCAGAATTTATTTAATATAGTCTTGAAAGGGGTTGATTTAATAAATTTCTCTGTAACTGTAAAGGGTATGCTTTTAACTTTCAAAGTAGGAGAAAATGCGTATGTAATTTAAAGCTATAGTGTTTTGTTATATTTTTAGAAACCAATTTAGAAAACAAAATCCGATCAAATGAATTTATTTAACGATATTTTTAACAAATAAGTGACTCATAATGTCCATTTATTTATGGGATCGTTTACTGAAGGATTCCCTTCAAACTTTCACAAATCATAAGAAGTATTTATTGCCTCAAAAAGGGCAAATTTGTATGTTTTAAGAGGAGTTAATAAAAACACAAAGTTGAACCCTCTACAGGTAGCTTTATCGATTGTTTTTAATAAATGCAAAATACGTTGCTTTAAATTGTCAACACATGTTTTGTGAAATTGAAATAAAGTCAGTAGATGCGCTCAACTAATATTGATGCTTAAACGATTAAAAGTTCGAGTGTTTGGAAATAATTTTTCTACGAAAAAAACTCGTAAAAGCATCGAATTTAATAAAACATTCATCTTCAACACGAAACATACAAATGAAATCTTTGAATTCTATATAGACTTACGTGAATTCACCTAAATAACGAATTGAAATTGTCCACAATCATTCGATAAAATCAACAAAAACACATAAAGGCGATTAAAACTGTCAATTTTATTTATACAATACGATTAATTAAATAACAATGATTTTATAGAATACACAGTAGTGTGTATAAATTAAAAATTCTGCTAGTTTCTTAGTTTGAAAGTTCTTCAAACTTTTTGCAAACAACTTCGGAAAAGTGTCTTCTATTAACCAACGTACTGGTTGAACTGCGACGCTACTGCCGTCGAGACGACAACAGAGAACTGGACCTGTACAGAACTTTGTGCGTTCCATATCGTTTCGGTGATGTTATCCTTTTCTAATATTGTGATAGAAAGCAATCAAAGATGTAGCACCCGTGGGTCACATTTAAAATACACGAGCTAATTGTAAGTTTTTCTATAGACGAAGGAACGACAAAGACTTTATCGACATTGTTACGATAAAGAAAACACTATTATAGCTTTAAAAATATTTTAGATTTATGTGTTGTTTGAGATAGGTCGTTAAATGTGCTTGTCGAGGAAAATAAACGGTCGATTGTTTATTTTTTTATTTTCACCAGTATTTGATTTGATTTCAGATATTTATTGGTAGTTTAACGGTTAGACATGATCTATTATTTTTTATTATTTTTTTTTTGCTAAATAGATATTTAATTTCCCTGGTATTCGTCATTAGGATGCTTTATAACTCTCGTGTCGATAGATGGGATTTCTAAATAAGCTCTACCAAGAGAGCAGATGATGCCTACAGGATACTTTTAATGGAATAATCCCACTTTTATTTAATACGTCCAAAATCGATATATTCAAAATTAAGTAGGATTAAAAATTGAACTTTCAATCCATCGACTTACGTTCGAACATAAAAAATTCGAATACAAATTGCTCCTGAACTTTGCAATAATTTCATCAAACTCTTATCAATTTTTCAGACTCTCTTACGAGCAATCATCTCTAACATTTATTTTATTTTTTTGTAGAAGAACGCAATCCCTATACAAGTACAATTTCAACAATACTATGTGACATGAAAAGCTGGATATACTTTGAAATTTGTCGAATACTGTTGTGAATGATCCCAGCCTTTCATACAAGCATACGAATGCGACATTTTTATTAAAGACGTCTTTCATACATTTTCAGTAGGTAAAATCGATATCTAATATATAATAGAATAGTATAGCTTTGAATTATTACTTTTCATTCAACAACTTTAGGCTAATTTATTAATAATTACGTACATGTAGGTACCTATATTATTTGAACACGACCTAGACAAATAAAGTGGATGCTATTTTAAACCCGGGGGGATTGTATTAAAGTTGACGCCTTGTTAATACAAGCCACCAACTAATTCAGTTTGTAGTGGGTTAGTGAAGTAATTACATGTCAATTTGGTTCTTCGATTAGTAAATTGCTATCAACTTCTATTAGTGAAGGTACATTCGTATATGTATAGTCGATCGAATTTTATTTGGCTGATTTGATTGTAGCAAAAAAACATTTGATGTACTGTGGATCTGTTTGAAAAATAAAACAATCCCCCTGTGACTTGATAGAGAAACTCGTTTCCTCTTTATGAATATTCTTTATGAGGTTAATATCTAAATTTCTAATACCTACTGTACCTACCATATATACCATAATAAGAGCGATATTATTATTTTAATCCCTGTTTTATAATTCGTTTAACTAACTAATCTAGTGCTGAAAGTTAGTTTTGTTGAACACAAAGTATTGTCGTCAGGAATTCTTAACTACACCATCTAATGTTGGTCGTTTTCTTCAAATTAAACTTTACAGTTTACAATCTAATCAACTTTAAATTATACAACCTACGGTTATTCCTAATATTAATTAAAGAAAACATCAGTGGAAGGTAAATATATCAGCACAACCTACAATCATTTCTCTCTTCTATACAAAAGTTAATCATAACTAAAATTAAATTGTATTGTAAAAGATTGATTGATATACAAAGTGGGACAGAAATAGAGGATCTAGATGGATATTATGCAAATTCAAGCAGGATTAACACTGTCAAATATTTGAAACGGGTGACAGGCAACGGGTCACAACTGTTACAAACAACAAAAACAATACAAAATTTAACCTCTCTCTAATGATATTTCAGGACGATTTACATGACAGACATTTTACGAATTTTCGATTGAATTTTATGAAATTTTTAAATAAAAACTCCTTTATCCACTATTGAAAACTACTATTACTGGAAACTGAAAATTATTAAAACAATATGATTTATTAATTGAGGTTCGTAATGATATTTTAATGTTGATATTGTGTGTGAAGGAAGAAATGAAATAAGAATTGAATTTGAAAGTTGGATTACTCGATTTTTCTAACCATAACAAACTATAATTGATTTAAATTATTCAGGTAATACCTATTCTGTAGCGATTCTTACCTTAAAATCTGCATATTAATTTCATATTACGTGTGTGTTCCATGGAAAATAATAAATACTAAAAAGTGTAAGTACTGATTTTTCTGTGAGACACCTCTTATAGTTGTAATCTTGTCTAGTCGAGCGCTGGAAATGGTACAATGACTAGATAAATCTTATCGAAAATAAACGGTATCGTAATTAGATTTGTTAGTACCAACGACACGCATTCAACCAACAATAAAATTCTTGTTAAATGAAGCTAGAAAAATACACAAAAGTAGAAATGAGAATGAGATTCTTGGAGAGAAATATTTCAGAATAGCGTCCCTTTAGAATTTGAACATCATTAATCAAGGAATGAAACCTTAAATAAGAAAGCAAGTTATTTAACAAAACATTACGACAAAACATTCAGTATTCTATATATAATTTGGAGGTCCTGAGAGACTCAGGACCCAAGAGCACGGATCCACGACCTGTGTGATGAGTCAACATTATATACAAATGTATATTCTGAATAATCTAAATAATAAGTAGGTACACTGGTTGTTTTTTTGCAAAACCACCTTAATAAACCTGCTATTCTACCTTAAATTTACGGTAAATCTACCTAATGTTGAGCCGCAAATCATAGCATCCGTTATCGTAAGTCGTTTATTTTTATATTCCTATCGTTGTATCAGCAGTGGAAAAATTATTGCCCACAACGTTATAAGAGATGTTTCATGTGAAGCCTTCATAGCATCTTTAACATTCGTTATTATTTATTCAACACTGAACGTACATATGGAAAGCTTCTAGTATCTCAGTGATATTAGCTGCAATTTTTCAAGCGTATCTAAATTACTTTTGAGAGATGTGCTTCTCATCTTTAAGCTTGAATTAAGATGTTTTTGTATTTGAAATTCGATCTTCTATTCAGGCGGCTTAATGCTGATCATTTAATTTTTCTTATAATTACTAGAAATCGTTGAATTCACATACTTACTTGTAAAGAGGAAATTGTGACTATACTATAAAAAAACGATCAAAGTATCTAACCCCAAAGGTTAGTCCTTGAATGGTGGCTACTTCAATCTCACAAGTCCTTTACGTTTCCTTTTCAAATTATAAAAGGAATGTGGTTTTTGTCGTTGGTTCAATGTGTCTAACCTTTGTGGCATTTCTCTATAATGGATTTTCTTATCTATTTCTTGATTCTAATAGAAAATATTAAATTTTGTAAATACTGGTTTAGATTTTACGATAATAACTTATTATCATTATACTGGTAGTTGCTATAAACTTTTGTTATTACCACTGTTTGTTATAGACGTGAAAGTGAAAGAACGTGCAATGAGGTGGTTTATAGCTTTAACTGTTTATGATTGATTACAAAATTATGTCGTTAGAATAACAATCAGTCTTTAATTGTATTTTTTTTTCACTCAATTTGCTGTCAAACCCTACTAAGGCTGTTTCTGTTGGTGTTTTTGTTTAGATTGTCCCTGGACCTATGAAATCGCGTGGAAAATCTGCATTAGACACACAGCACTTTAGAGTTTAATGTGAATTTATGTACTCTACTGTATGATAGAGAAAATGTGTTTAATATCAGGTATAGATAAATCAAATAAAGTGTAACCCAAATAATTCCATGTAAATGCCTTAAAATTAGAGCTTGCTATACAACAAAGACCCAAGCCAGTGAACAAATACCGTTCTACTATAGAGAAATGCTATAACGTTACTGGTCATATCGAGGAATAGATTGGCACAAACGAAATTCCCACCGGTATAGAAATTGTATAAAATCAACAGAAGAAATCGAACAACTACATCTCAAACTATCGTTATAAATTGATGGTTTTTTTGTAACTTTGATAACATCGAATCCTCTTAGAGACAACAAAAGATGACAGATTATCTCGATAAAACTAATAGTTATATCTAAAGAGGATGCTTTATAAATGAAAAGCTCGATACTAGAAGTACCTTGTTAAAAATGCAAAAAAAAAACACAATAATAATAAATGGAATAATCTCTTTTTGTGAGACATAAACAGGAACTGTCAATATATACGATTTGATGTATTTGAAAATCAGACAATAAATAAGAGATTCATTCCAGCATTAGTCTCTATTAAGCATATAATGTCATTTGTAACACTTTATTGCTTCTATCCATTATTTAGATAGATTCAATCTTAATTAGGAACTAAATGGCAAAACTCTTTGAATATTAATCATTTGAAAAACAAAAATGTAAGGATTTTACGATTAGGATAAACGTATACGGTTATTTTAGTTTGCTCTTAAGCACACTTATATCCTTCCAAACTATATAACTATGTTCCTACTACTATATGTGAATATAATCAGATAAGTCTTACTTACGTTAATGAGAATTGAAAATTTAATCAACGCAATTAATTAAACTTTCAATATGTTAACTTCTACAACGGTAGGTATGTAAATAATAGAAAAATTTCCAAATTTATACAGAAGCCCATTAATTTCAAATATTTAAAAACGAGACATCTAGATAAATATTTAAAGAGTGCAAAAATCATGATTTAAACACTAGAAATGATTAAAACGTTGAGAAAGAGAGAGAAAAAAAACGAATTAATTAAGATGAATTATATCAAGACGTGTAGAAATTCAATTAAATTGAATGAAAAATTGGAGCGTCTACAACATATAATTCACGAAAAATTTTAATGAAACTGTAATTTTTATCTCTTCCAGATGTTATTAACATTAACAGATCAAAAACTGACGCCGTTCTACTGTTGTGTTCAACTAGATCTCTTTAAATATAATCGAATGGATATTTGCAATTAGAAACTGACCTTAATTCGGGGGCGCGTCTCTTTACTACCAATTCAATATCGTTGAATCCATTTTTTCACTTGTTTATTACAAATTTTTGAATCTAGATAAATAGAAGATGATAACTATGATATAAAGATAATCTACACTACTGTATTGTAATTGATACTGACTCGGATGTTGTATAGTAGTAACGGGTTAAGTAAAGAGGTTTATCTCATCACAATACTTGACCCTTCTCTACATTAACTTGGCAGCAATGGCAATAATTTGTTTGTTTATTTCCACTAAAAAAGATGAGTCATTCTGGATATTTTTGACACAAAAAAAAAGAAAATAGATTAATTCAACTCATCAATAAATTTCCAATAAATCGCTGATCGGCATAATATTGATATTCAAATTTACAAATTCGACTTTTATTCTTACTGTGGTTTTCGAATTGTTTATCAAAACATTTCCAATGATTCTCCAATGGTAAATATGTTTTATCACAATTAAAATTAAAATATTCGGTTATTTATTTTAGTTGGAGTTTTTCAAAAAAAAAAAACATACATATATGACTTATCATTATCAGAGTTTATACTATAACTGCTATATGCGTATAAATAAAGTGGAATTGCAGCTGTATAACACATGAATATAATGTAAATTATTTAAACTATAAAATAAGCAACAACATTTCATTTAGAGTGTTTATTGATGATAAATATAAAAGTTAATTTGTATACACTGCTTTGTTTCCTTATTAAACATTATGTGTATACAACAAGCTAAATTCTCTCCATTATTTTTTCAATAATACAGTTCATCCGTATTTCTATTCATATTTAAAACTAAAACTGTATAAGTAATAGAGTTGGAAATAAAAAATTGAAATATTTTCCAAATAACAATCAACAATATGATTATAACGCTTATATATTCTTCAAATATTCGTCAAATAATTTCATGTTCAACTATAATATTAATTTAAAGATTGCTAATTTTTATCGTAAATATAATGCAATTCTCTGTTAATAGTTTTATTGGCGGTATCCCATACATTTGTAACTGTTAGAAACAATATTTATTTGTTTCAAGGTTGATAAATACAGAGGGTCAATGTTCTATTTATTTATTTTGTTTATTTATCTATAATGGAAGCAGTAGTTAGAATGATAAAGATAGCTGAAATAGTTTGATCAAATGGAAAGTATTTGAATATAGAGAATTGATCAAAGAAAATGGATTTTCTATTACTGAATTCACCACTAAAAAGAATTAAAAGTTGCAATTCAGAGTATTTACACGAGAATTTATAAATTTCACTACCTGGCGCATCCACCATTTTCACACCTAAATTTCAACTTTTGATGCTTTTTTTTGAAAACTGAAAAACTACAATACGTTCAACCATTAAAAATATTCTCCGTTGTTGTTCATGATAGCCGACATCGAAATTACCGTCGCTAAATCGTCTGAATTAAGAACAGAATAAATCCACTTTCCCTAGCCATTGTTCAAACTACAACTTTTCAAATTATTTGTATTGTTTTGTCAACCTATATAGTTATTACCATTAATACTACTCTACTCACCACTCCATACAAAACGATGAAAACGCAAAGAGAACCAAAATATACTCTATAAAGCTTAGTTGTATATCTAATACTAACGGCAATAATAAACGACAAGTGGCAAAAATTGAAATTTGTTTACATCAACATCTTCATCTTTATTGGTTTGAGATTATATTCAGTGTTGAAATTATCGTAGTTATAATCACAAATTGCATGAGAAAACACATCTCAAGCGATTTAATTAAAATGTCATAATCATAAATACTTAGCTGCAATTTCAAGGGAACAAATTACAAAATAATACTATTCAGTCACACAATAATAAATTATAATTGAAATAAAGAATAACGAATAAAGTCATAATAATTCATCAAACAATAAGAGTGAATTAATTATTCATTTCTCTGTTCATTTAGTTAAAGAGGAATATTATATATAGTTGTCTATTTATATTTAGTTTTGATTAATTGACCGGGAGCAGAAATTCAGAATTAGCTAAAAAATAGAAAGAAACAGATGGTTCATCTCTATTTTCGTTTTTATAAACGTGTAACTGCCATCAAAATGTTACTTTATCTATGTAGGTGAACACGGTGGATGTAACAATATGAAATCATGTGGTTTCTATATCTCCACTACTCTATCGTTAAGGTAAGATTTCGTTTAACGTTGCTTCATTCTCCTGTGTCTATCTAAATAAAACACACAATACTTCATTGTGTTTTTTACCCCAACTATAATACAAACCGTGACTTTGTATAATATTGAGTTATTATGTTATTAACCCACCTTCAATAGACCCATCTCCAGTTTAATTAGCAATTATTATTAACCTGAATTCATGTATTTACTAGCCACAATTTTGTTACTACCGTTTAATTTGGAATCATAAATTTAATTTTTTTCTTTTCTGTAAACAATTACACCTACCTACAATAAAGTTTGGTCTATTTAAATATTCCTTCGTTGAATTACGACACAATTGCAAACATCATTAATTAAGGTACGTATGTTGACAGAATGCGAACTTTATAGTTATATATTTATTCAAAACAAGAAATAATATTGAAAGAGGATCGTGCCCGGCGCATCCACCAATTTTACCATTTAAGCATCAAACTTTTCATTCGCCGCTCAATATGATGGGATAACTTGAGTTTCACACTCCATGGAAGCATGGGCGAGTGTAAATCATCTATTGCCGATAATCAAATTCAAAAATAAGGTAGAACTGCATATGTTTATTTTCAATTCAGTGTAGTTTGAGTGATGTTGGAAAATGAATTTGAAAGAAGAAATTTGAACAGTAATGATTAGTTGGATTTTGTAATTCTTACAGAATCAACGGATGCAATTTTTCATGGCGACTCTTAGTCACCAGTCGAGTCACCGCAACTTTTCTTTAACATATTACATAACGCCTAAGAACTAAACAGATCCGTTAAATGTACTTATCTAAAAAACTGCAAGAGGTTAATTTTCAATTATTATTAATAATTAATAATAAACAATGTATGTGGGCAGATATTTTCTCTTAAATTTGCTTTATTTTCGATGTACTTCATCATCAGTTGGAATATTTTTTATTTTAAATATTTACTCAACTCTAACGAAATTTGAATATTAAATATTATTATTATTTAACAATTTCTACTTTTATTTAATTTAAACCACACTGACATCTAGTCTAATATTATTAAAACGTAGTTTCATCATATACGAATTAATTAATGAATTATTTACATTGTAACGAAAACCAAGACTGAAGACGTTCAAACTAAACCTCTAAAACTAAGTTTTTGCCTCTGGCATCATTGAAAAAAAAAACAACAACCACCTAAAGAGACCCACAACGTTTTTGCTATGTCTCTTTATCAACAGTGGTGTTTTTCTTAAAAGCTATATCAGATTTTAATCGATCAGTTTCACTTGATTCTCCTTCTCCTTAGGATGGGGGTTAGAATCTAAAACATTAAGATTGATGGGGTCTATCATACAAAAAAAAAGAAAGAAAAAAACATATAGTGCAACATTTTTTTTGTGGTTCATATCTTCGATCGATTGGAGAAAAAACAGAACATATAAAGCGACACATTGTCGCCAAACATGTTATCAAAAGTCTTAAATTACTATGAAAGTGACATTAATAACCACAGTTAATGCTATCTAATTATAAATTCTGATATTTCAGATCAATTTTGTTGTTTCTATTCAGATAAGAGAAAATAGAACCACCTACTAGTTGTTCGTCGATTTGAATATTTATAATTGAATAATTATAGATTTTTGATTGTATCGTTTATGGAAACTTTTAGGGATTAACAATAAATTGGTTATTTAAATTTGATGAATTTCAAATGAGAGATTCCAATTAAAAACAGTTTACTAATCACACAATGACAATATTAATTAATATTTCGTAATAGTACGAAAACTGGGATCAATTTGGCTCTCTACTATCTTAATTGAAAATAATTTACAAAAAATAAATAAATAAATAAATAAATAAATAACAGGAAAAATGAAGTGCGACAATTTACTTAGTCGTTTCAATTAACACACTCTAAAGCGCGAGTAATTTTTCATAATTTATTCAAATTAAATTATACATTCTCTAAATATATCACAATTGCTTTTATTGTAAAATCAATAATTACGTTTGAGGACTACAGGATTTTACACTTTAAAGATCAATCAATCTAATTTCAACTAAATTCAACGTCAGTTAATTTTAATTGCAATTAATTGTGTTATTTCTAATTGTAAGTATTTAATTAGAAATGTTGAATAAATTTGACTAAAATTTGCTTTATATTACAAGAAACTTATGATTATATATCATTCTTATTGGAATCTGATATCGTCCTGTTTTCCACTCCATTACTATTATGACCAGAATTCGAATTTGGCTCAGATTTATTTGATTTATTCACAAGATTCACAACTAAATGTGATGAATACACTGACTGTCTATTATCTATATCTTTATTATTATCAATATTTCCAACATCGTTGATTTGTTCAATTGATTTTCCATTAATATTAACATCGATTGATTTATCATGGTTTTCTTCTTTATTAAATTCTATTTTTCCACTGTCAAAGTTTGGTGATGATCTTGTTGTTGATGATGCTGATGATGTTGTTGATGATGATGATGATGATGATGATGATGGTAATGATGATTTATCGATTTGATTATTTTGTGTTTTATTTGAATTTATATGAAATGGCACTGAATTCAAATCTGGTTTTTGTATAATCAACATCGGTTGAATTTCATCATTTTTAATCACACAATCACAATCAAATTCACCACATTTCGGACATTTATGATACAAATCTGATTTTAAACTGTTTTTCAATTTTTCTAAAAATGTATCACCTGTTGATTTCAAAAGTACATAAACCATACAAATCGGTATACATAATATCGATAATGATGATATAATCCAACCTAAAATTATTGCCCATATTGGATATTTATATTCACCATTATTATATGATGGTGGTTCATGGGCAATCATACAAAATATCCATATTGAAAATATTAATAATGGTGTTGCTATCAACCAACAAAATTTAAAATAATGACCAGGATGTCGACCGGTCATTGTTTTTATATTATCACTCAAACGTCCTGTACCATAGAACCATGCGATTGCTATTATTTCAAAGAATGCCAAATACATTATCGATATCGAAGCGGCATAATGATCGATCAATTGGAAAAAATAAATGCCACCCTAGAAATTAACAAACAACTATAGAATATTAAACGATTAAAAGAAGAAAAAAAAACAATACTCTTGTAACGTGTGGTAAACCACAAATCAAAGAAACTCCACAAATTATCAACACCAATATTTCGTGGCACATTAGATTCTTTTTTATCCAAACAGGAAAACCATCCTGTATTGAAGTTACAACAACTTCAACAATAGCAAACTGTAATGAATCTGATAAAAAACCAAATTTATCTAACTTAAATTGATTCTAAATTCCTTACTTGGCTGTTTAAAGCTAAACAAAGCAACATGAAAAAGAAAAGTACAGCCCATAATTGAGCTGCTGGCATTTTTGCCATCGCTTGTGGATAAACAACAAAAATCAAACCAGGACCTAAATGTATTAAAATCAATCCTAATTTTTAATAAAATAACAACACAAAAAATTATATTTAATTACCATCATCGATAACATCTTCAATTGAAGTATTTTGTTCCGTTGCTATATTCCCAATAGTTGCAAATGCAAAAATACCAACTAAAAGACTGGTGATTGCATTCACACAACTCACAGCTAATGTATCATGTAGGATATTATTGTTATATTTACTATAACTAGCGAATGAAATCATAGAACCAAACGCTATTCCCATTGAATTGAATGTTTGGGCAGCTGCATTCACCCACACCTGTAATTATTGATAAATTAATAAAAATTCACGGATATTCCTCATGGAAAACCACATCCTTCTCTCAGATAATTAATATTCCCCACGACTTCTTATCGTCATCTATAAGATGAGAAATCAACGATCGTCTCATTCATAAGAGAAGATATGGAATTTTTTTTTTTGAGTAACAAGTCGCAGGCTTACCTCAGCCTCTAGTAAGAGTTGGAAACGAGGCTTGAAGAAATATCGCATTCCTTTATCGGCACCTTCTAAAGTTAACGATTTGGCAAGAAATACAATGATTAAAACAAACGGTAATGTTGCAGTTAAATATCGAACTTTTGCTGATGATTTTATACTTTTCCATATGGCAAAATAGACTAATACCCATGCACATACCAGACAAGCAACTAATTCCAACCGTGGTGAAGAGAAATCTTCTATACCTCGTCCAATTTGTAAAACTTTCTTACTTTTTGTTTATATAAAAAAAAAAAAGAATAATATTTCTTTATAAAAAATATATAATTTATTTTTTTTAACAAACTATTACTCATAAAATTCTTCAGCAGGTGTTTGACTATCAATCGGTTTCGTACTGTTGATTGATTTTCCTGGTATCCAGCATGATTGTGTATTCCAACGGTTTGTACAATCTTCCCATGGTTGTTTCGCCTTGAATGATGTGAAAAAATAGTAAATGCCATAAGCTATAATTACACTATAGTATGTTGACATCAAAAATGATATAACAACGCTCCCGAGACCGGTTCCTGTAATTCTTTACAGTTTTTGTATTTTAATTAAAAAACAAATTAAATCAATGCCGAACCTTTGAATAGAGGACAGAGATGTCCTAAAGCACCAATAGGACCACGGCCTGTAAATTGACCCACTGCTAATTCCATGTACAGCATCGGTACACCACAGATCAACATAATAATAGCGTAGGGTATTAGAAATACTCCTAGAAACGATTTCAATCAATATACAATTTATGTGGTGTATTTCCTAAACATACAATAAATGTCGAATTACATCTAATATACCTATACAGGATGTACCACTTAACTTGACCGCCCAAAAAAAAACAACGGCTTTTTTTTTAAAAAAATAAATGTAAGCTTTATTTTTAAGGATTGCGCTTAGCTTTGAGACATTAGTTCGTGAATTTGGACACTTTTTACACATATTTTAGTCCATCTTCCCTTTAAAAATGTGCAATCACTAATAAGAGCGCTAAAATAACTTCAAGAGAGGCTAGTAGAGTAAACGTTTATTGATAAAGTTTGAAGAACGGTGGAATTTGGAAGTTAACTTCCGTTTCTCTTGTCCGTTGGTCTTCAAAAATTTTTAGTTTTCTTCAGGGTGGTCAAGCTAAACGGAACGTTTTGTATGTGAGTCACGTTTCTATTTTTACGATAATTTCATCGACAATGGCCACAGCAGAAGAGTTACAAGTTACAATAATACTTAAATGTAAGCGAATCTAAATTTCTGGCTATTCTACATTTCATGGAAAGCAATTTTTGTCAGTGACCAGTTTTTCTTTTGCAAAGCAAAAAAACACACAGTAAAGTGAGACAGTTGATTAAACAAAGAGGTTAATGTTGATTTGAATTGCAAATGTGTATAAAACACCATCACAAAAAAAGCAGCGAATAATTAATTGCAACCTCATGAATGAGTTGATTCATAGAATTCATAGAAATGGAAATTATTACGCTGCACGGATATCCAAATCCTATTCAATTTTAAATAAATATTAAAGATCATGTTATTCATTCAAATTTGTCAGTAGGTACATATATATAAGTAATTCTTATCAATTTTAATCTAATCCATCATAGTTTTTTTAAAACAAAATATATATTAAGCTACCTCCACCGCTTTTGTAGCACAAATAAGGGAATCTCCATACAGATCCTAATCCAACACTATAACCAACACAGGCTAATACAAATTGTAGTTTATTAGACCAATGATGTCGTCTTGGTTTAATATAAACACTATCATCATCATCACCACCACTACCATCATCACTATCAGCATCATATAAATATTCTTCAGGTGGTCTGGAAATATTCAAAAAAAAAAATAATAATAACAAACAAACAAATAAATTGCACCATCGAGTAAAAATAAGGTTACGACTTTGAAATTTTGGTAAAATAGTCATTTATTATTATTATTATTATTATTCACCATGACTTCCAATGAAAAGGCTATGCATCAGACGGCCATCATCATTAAAATGATGATCCCAATTTCGTCGTACTTGACACCATGTAAAAGATGATATTCCTCTCCTCTGTAAACTGTTACTATTGAGATATTACGGACCAAGGCATAGAGTCGTCCTCCAATCCACAATAAATGACTGAAAACTATCTCTTGACTTGGATTGCTTCCAGCTGGACGAAGTAGCTGAATGCCTTCTTCGGACTATACTGACTACATTCGTACAAAGGTAGTATGGTTTCGATTTAATCTTCTACCGATTCCATGTCAACAATTTTATTCGCAAAATCAAAGTCGTACCTTAACATTTACTAGATAGGTGGTGTATTTCATATGAAAATGAGTGTAATAACAATAAATAATAATTAGAAATAGATTATAGCCTTGGAATTTGTTTCCGTTTCTATTTGTTTATTGAAAAACAGCATGTGATTTCTAGATGCAGTGAAATGCTGCAATTCATTAATATTATGACTGATGTGAAACAATTAAAATTACGACATTTTTGCCATGTTTCATTGTTTAAGTTTAAATAGAAAAAAAAAGAAAATAATAATCGTATAAATCACATAGTGTTTCGTTATGTTGTAATTATCCTCTTGTCAATGTAATGATAATATCAACAACATATTTATTTTTATTTATTATTGTTAGTACAATTGTTAATTTGTTAAGGTCATTTACGTTTTGTTAAATTCAATTTTGATAATAATAACTCGTGTTTTAGTAATTCTCATTTAATTTTTATTTTCAACTTTTACCTTTATATTGTTGATTTTTTGTTGCCGTCACATTAAAAATTAGAATGGAAATAGAAATGACAAAATAAATAAATATGACCATCATTATAAAGACTTTTTGCGATATTTATTTGTTAACTAACTATTAGGTACATAGTTTACCTTGTCATAGAATCAACAATTATTATTGTCAAGTAGAGTTGAAAACAAGAATCAATTATTTATAGTGTGACTAATGAAAATTTATCAGTCATTGAGTGATTTTTGTATTGAAACAATTAATTAAAAATGATTATTAGTGTTCTAAACAGTATCTACTTACAAAGATAGGAGTTTTTTTTTTAAATAAATATTTGTTTGTAGATTTTATTTTGTCAGCCATTGATAAATATACCTACGTGGACTGTTTGAAAAGTTCATCAACTAACTAAGAAAGAAGTAAACAAAATTTTTCTAATTAGTTTTTATTTTATTTTCAAGAATTGCTTCCTTGTCGCTTATGTAAACAACATCATTTTGGAAAACATTGCACATCGACAAACAAACTTATTTAAACGTATGGATTGTTAGAATATATTTCTTGATGATCCGATAGCGAGTGATCGAAAAGTCTCATGGGTCAAGAAGTTATCGATTTAGGGCATCAGACTAAATCGTAGCTAACAGATAGAAGGTAGGTGATTTAAATGGTTCATAATAAAGTTTCATTGATTCGGGTATTGCCCGTAGTCTAATAAATGTAAATCAGCTTGGTCACTAGTAAGCGCAATGGCGTCGTGTGGGACACTTTACTATATACCAACTTCTTCTAACACTCTGATCCGATATGCCCAAAGGCGAAACATGACTAATGGCTTAACATTGACCGGTATGACTAACTTCTGTAATACTCTAGACCCTCTAGACTGCTCTAGACAGTCCGAACAATGATGTCTATCAAACAATTTTGAATAATTTTAAAGCTGGATCTTATTCGGAACTCTTCCTTGTCAACTCAATCTGAAATCTACCACTCGAATACTAATTACAAGAGGGGCCACTCTAATGATAATTAAAACTTTTCGCTATCAAAGCAAATTAACTGGGCCATCAGTTGATTGGGGAAACCAAAACGTGAAAAACGAAAAAAAACACAAATTCATCTGGGACAAGTTTACGCTGATTATTGGGGCCGAATCGCCACTTTCGAGCTATCAACATTTCTAGAATACCTATGTGGCCAAATTAGCCGAAATTTACAAAACTTAATGTAATTGTACGTTTTAACTTACTTTTCTCATTAAATTAAGGTACAATTAAAGCAATCTCCAATCAGTCTCGGTCTCATTGCTAAAATAAATTTGAATGTGCACTCAACTATATCTTGAAAATTAAATATTTTATTGAATTTCACCCATTATAATGAAATTGAAAACATTACTCAAAAAAAAATTATAATAACAAAGCTTTAACCGATTCCAACAACCAAGGAAAATTGTAGAATTGTAAGACAATATTCTTGTAAAGTGATCATTGGTTTTTATGTTTGTTTCAAAGAATTCATTAGAGATTTAAATTACAGGATCATTCTCAATGGCGGACTGGGCCGCCGGGCAATCGAGCACGGGAAGATGCCCACCGGGCTGGGCTACATGGCAACAAATTCAAAACTACTATCATCATTATTACTATTATTATTAAAAGTTACATTTTTCAGTAACTATCCAAACCCTTTTTCAGTCTACCACTGATTATTTCCAAGTAGCTAAGTGATAAAAGACCAATTTCATTTTGATGATAGTTTCCTTATCAAACGACTTGTTGAATGTAAAACGAACAACAATAAGGGCTTTATTTAAAATTGCAAGTGAAATTTAAAAAAAATTTAAAAAACAAAGCAAAGGCATAACCGTCAGTCGATTCATTCACCAAACTATTTGCATAAGAATGTCGTTTCATAGTGACTCACTCAAAAAAGTTTCATTAAACAACGTAAAGACTTTTAGTTGTAAAATTACTTCACAATATATTCTTGGTAGTACAGAATTTGCAAATTACACCACACATTTGAACAAAAATAACATATAAACACGTATCTGATCAAATACTTCGTAATAATTGTTATCTAACATTTATACAAGTGAATATTATTCGTTCAAAGATGACTTATATCGTGGAGAAGGTGTCTACTCCTCGAGATATAGTCTACCAGACGCATTATCACAATTTTATTCGTTCACATTTCTCTTGAATCCTTGCACCTTTAATTTAGTTTGGTAGTGTTTCCTCCGCTATAACCGTAAATACCATTATTTTCATGATAAACGATAGAAAACGATCAATAATATTTCGTTAATCGCTCTCCAACAACGCCCATTCACCATTAAGTTTTTTTTTTGTGCAACTCATCTCAATCAAAAAGGAATTGATAGAGAATGAGTTTGTCTTTGATCAAGATGACTTGCATGAATGAGCAGTCAAGAATTTTTGGTCAAATTGATTTGTAGACTCAATACAAACTAATTGGAATCCTTTTAAACACAAGCGGAAATACAAACATCAAGAAGCAGTGATCTGAATTAAGAAGACCAAGAAAGTCTGCTTTTACTCATAAAATACGACTTGTACGACAAATCATAGATTTGTGTACGATTGGAGGCTACCAAAAGGAGCGCATTTTTGTTAATAAAATTTTTGTATAAATTAGGAAATTAGAGATGAAGATCTAAACTGTGAAAGAATACTGTCTAATCTGCTAATTAGAAGTACAGCTACTACTACCTTTACAAAATTCAATAATAGAAATCACAAAATGAAAGTCTTTTTTTTTTAAAAAAAAAATAAGAAAAAAGCATAGACAAAATTCAATTTACTTCAACCATTAAATTACAATCCATTTTGCAATTCAGTAGAGTAATACAATAGAAATTTCTATTGTGACAATAAAAAAAGGAAACCTTCATAAGGCGTACAAATTTAATTAAAATTAAAAAAAAAAAGTTGCAAAATTTGAGAAAACCTAATATTTATTTTTAATCATGAAATAATCAAAGTTCTATTTGAATTGTAATTTATTATCTGGGCTAGTTTCTATTATCACTTTTTTTTTACGATTGTTAACTTACGAAATATTAGGGAAAATAAATCCATTAGGACCAACCCTCGGTTTCGGTTTTAAATAAAACACCTGACGTGTACCCATGTTATTCCATCAACATTTATCACACCAACTATAAAAATAACTTATCAGATCCAGTGTTTTTCTATTTTTTTTTTTTTTTTGTTATAAACATAAATCACATATATGTGAATCCTATAGAAGTTTTGTTAATTGAATCAGCAAATATTCTAATAAATTTGCATATTTTTGTTATAAATAAACAAATACAAACTAATTGTAAAGAACAATATTTGCATTATTGTTAACATTTTCAAAATATCTGGTCCATTACATATTATTAAATCAACGATCAAATAAAACGTCACCAGATTGTAGGATGAATTAACTTAAATATGGAAAATAATTTGTTTATAAAAACCGGTAAATATTTGCATTACAATTGTGTAAAACTTGATGAATGTCGTCGTTATAATTTGTCGACGTACTGCTAATTTATTATTATGAAAAATATTCTAAAAAAAACAAGAGACAATTAAAAATTCCCCACAGATTAGCACCTTGACTCGATTAAAACACAGACCTTTACCTAAATACAGTTTGACCCTACATTATTATTTGTATATATTTTTTTTAATTTTCAATTGTTTGATGACGGTGTGACAGACATGCAGAACCAAACCGTTCATTTCCTGCATAATACAGGAGGATGCTGTGTGTTTAATAATAAATGTCGACCTTGTTATTGTCTAATCTGACCTCTAATTTTCTCAATTCTTCAATAGGGAAACGTCTATTTTCTAATTTGACCGTTTTTTTTTTCTCTTTTATGCGTGAATCATATTATAGCAGCTTTGATATCTGGGAAATACAACAACAGTTGATTGAACTTAAAAGATTACCTTAGGTACTTACTTGGAAATTTACATAATTTTATTTCTTTGAAAATCATTAATAATTATTCTTAAAATTAATCGAATAATTATTGTAAAGTTGTCTAGTTTTGTCTTGTTTTTAGAAGAGAATTTGTAAAATTAATGCGAAACGTGGCTTGAATTTGTAAAAAAAAAACAAAATACATAATCGCTAATTTGGTCAAGATATAATAATGTCTTAATAATGGTTTAATAACTTCCGCATAATTGAATATATCCTGTTGTTAATTTAAGTGCTTGTTAAACATAAAGGTTTTCGTTTTAAAATTATACAAGCATACCTACCATATATCTCAATCAAATTGTTTAATATAATAATGTGTTAAATAGTTGATAATATAAAACAATAACACACACACACACAACACAAAGATTAATTTGTTAGAAACAATGCATTAGTTGATATTTGGGGTGGATTATTAATAAAATTATTCAAATCTAGAATTAACCGAATTCCATCAATTTTAATTAATTTTTAAAGCTTTGATAATGTTATCAATCAATATCGCTTGTGATATAAAGGGTTCATCAGTCATTTGTGATTAACATTTAATTGCAAATATGTTTTTGTCTTGTTTAATTTATTGATCATTTAAGGTTGATTCACACTATACAATAAAATCTCTACTCAATTTGTTGTTTTAACAATGAGGAAGGCAAATGAATCAACTTTTTGTGAATTTCCCATAAATCAAATATATTATTACAATCGTATTGTTTGGAAGATTATCGATATAAAAATGCGGAGATTCCAAACATTTAATGATCTCTGAGAAATATTAGATATACTTCCTACTTTTACTAATAATAATAATCCTTGATGTATTTTGTATAAGGTTAAAATTGTATAAGAAGTTTTACACGAGTGTTTCGAAATAGTTGAAGAATTTTATTGATGGGTTATTTTGATTTGGACAACTTGACTCACAATCAATTCAAATTATTTTATAGTTGTCATTATTATTAATGTTAAGACGAGTCGACTTAATAAAAGCAAATGTGGTATAATAATTTAGTCATGTGAATACATATGTAATATTTTTTTGTTTTTTAAGTAATTTTCTGTTTATTATGCGATATCACTGATGTCATCCGGGTTTTTTTTTTATATTTAGTATATTTATCAGTAATTTATCAATATTTCTATATTCATATTTATTTGCTCCAAGAATTTTTATTTATTTTAACATCAAAGACTATCTGTAAGCAGAATCCGCGCTTATTTACATACATTTGCTTTAATGCATAAATTGTTTTTAATAAATTTCATATATTTTTTAGTGAATTATCACTAAAATTACAAGAATAATCTTCCATCAACAGTTTAATCTACTTATGATAGAATATTCAAAACTCACAACCATAAATTTGCTTGAAAAGCTAAATGATGTCCACCGTCTTGTTATTATTTTCGAATGTGCTCCAGCGTAAAAAGAGTTCGGAGCCCCTGCTTTAAACCATCTTATTGATAATGTACAGCACTTGGCATCGATCGTAACAAGTGATAGTCGGAAAGAGTAATGCTCCAGAACTTTTAGACTTAACTTCAAAAACGTTCCCTTGAGCCTTGAGCGACGTAGCAATAACATAAGGCTCAATGTTATAATGTAGCAATTTTACGGGGCGCAATCCTTTGTCAATAAATTTCATCTGGTTTCTGACATTCATAACACAACACGCCCTTTATATCCCACCAGGTACACCTCATAAGCTTCTTGTTGATATTGTTGCTTCGGTGTTGATATTGTTGCTTTATCGAAATCTACTCAATGTTTTCTTCGCTTCGAATTGTTTAACTACAGAATTAGCTCCAAAAGCAGAGCACATGATTTTGCAACTCTTTTTCCTTGATAAAAGTCGTATGAAATGCAATGACGAATCAACATTGTTTCGTTTGCCATTTTCAAATCAGACTAAGCGTCAAAAATGTTCCCTTGACGTTATAATACAACATTTTTACGGGACACAATCCTGGGATCAGCCACAGCAACAGTTTTACCTGGTTTCAGACATTCATAACACAGCACGTCCTATATCCCATCAGATACACATCATGGTATTATATGGAGTAGAAATTGCGCTGCGGTCTAGATACTATTGCTTCACCAAAATCTACTCAATTACAAGCTGAGTTGATAAGACAGTTTAAGTAGTAAGTAAATCTAACATTTAGGTGAAATCCTAAACTTGAATCTGTTTTATATCCAAAATAGAATCGGAAAAACAGTAAATCTGAGTCATTATTAGTGCTTTCGCGCTATCGTTACTTTTTAAACAGTTGTTTTTCCTATGACAAGGTTTCCCTATTTATTTTTGTTATCACTATCTATTCGTTTACTTTTTAGGCTTTTTCTAATTTTTCTTTCCTTCTAACAGTCGTTGTACATAACAGATATTGGTTGCAAAACTACAACAATGTACGTTTCATTAATCTTTGTCAACATTAAATTTAAAAACATTTTCGTCTTTTATAAATCAAACCTCTTATCAATTTAAAATTATTTTCCAACAATTCACATACACTCGACATACTAAATAATCACAGATAAGACTGTTACGATTTCTATTTTTTTTTTTTATAATAAAACGAGATTATAAATCAAAGTTTCATTTATTTTTAAATCTGTAGACAGATTATATGTATGATGGATTATTCTCAACGGAATCAAGGATTATGATAATAATAATAATAATAATTAAGTAAATAAATAAATAATTAACTTACGTAGGTGGATTAACAATATTAAATAATTCAACTGGTGATGTTGGTACTCTTCTAACGATCATTTTTTTACCATCAGTCGACCCCATACCGACAGATGCCCATGATCTTATACTACCAGCATCTGATAATGGTTTTGATACATTACTACCACATTCACTGCCAATTTTATTAAATTGTAAATCTGGTGAATAACCAGATCGTAATGATTTTGTACTATTTTCACGACGAAATGCCGGTGAACCAGGTTTCGAATTTGCTTTCATTAATAAATCATTATAGATTTTGCGATTGATTTTTTGTAAATTCTCCGATGGTGATTCAGCTCTTTGATGATTTATTATTGTTGTTGGTGTTGTTGTTGTTGTATTTACTAAATTTATATCACAGTCATCAAATTGTCGTAATATTGTAGGACGTTTTGGTACAATTTGTAATTTTTGTATATCTTTCGTTAACAAATTCGTCTCATCCATTTTATGTTTATTGTTAACAAGTTTTGTATCGTTTGAACTGTTAAATTGTAATGTTGTTAAAATTTGTTTATTGTTAGGTTGTACCATTATTGAAAGATTAGTCCAAGCAATTTAATCTCTCCTACACGTTCGCTAAATGCAGTTTTTATTATTAACACTTCCACCAATGTGCCATAATTCCCTTGACATAATTTGTAAACGTTAAAGGCAAATTGATGAGAAAATCGCCGAAAAATCGGCGCCTTTCTTTTAGAAACTCTATTAAATTAGCAATAATTTGTAAGAAGAAACACGCACATACTATCACAACAATGGAATGTATTTTGTATTGAGGACAACCTTCGCGATTCCACAGCTAGAGCAATACTAAACAACATACGAGAAATTTTGTTGTTAATAAATTGTTACAATCTAAATTTCCCACTCTTTTTATTTTGTTATTATTATTAATATTATTATTATTATTATCATAATGGAAGTATGTATTATTAAATTAATTATAAAGAGGTTTTATCTGATTCATAATAAATTCACGTGGCACGTTATCTGGTAAAGTCCGACTATAAACAATTCTTTCAGTTATTCTCATTGTTGTTAGTTTGTTTTGTTTCGAAAATTACATAGGTTTAACTGTAAAAATTCGTATTGTGATGATTATGAACTGTGACGGACATACGAGATTTATCATCGAAATTATCATTACAATTGAATAGATTTTTCCAATTATCAGCGCAACGTGTATGTTGTTCGATATGGACATTACGAATAAAATCCGAAGGAGTTAAGGTGATCTCTACATTGTTATCCACCTTGTTTTCCCAAATAAATCAAGTTAGTGGGAATATTTTATAAAACATCAGTCTATTCTTCTTGTGGAAGAAAGCTTTCTACACCTTTCTCTTACGTTATTAATCGTAAAAAAAAAAGCTGCTTAACAAAGCATAGCTTTTACTTCACAAAATGACTTTTTGCAATAGCGAATTAGTCAGCGAATTTGTGGGTGAAGACTGAGTACTTCAGTATTGACCCTGAATGGTATGGGTGTGTAGGTTGGTTTTCCTTGACAGTGACTGTGGGAAATTAGTACAAGGAAATT